>PVHY01019825.1:0-26666 GCA_004024945.1 Uropsilus gracilis | reverse complement strand
ACTTTGAATTTTTTAATGAGAATGGTTTAAAGTAATAAGGCTATAAAACAACAAGGTAATAAAGGTACTTTTTAGCTATGACTTATCAAATAAAACAAGAAGGTTTAGTATTATGTGACAGTTAATTTATAATCACATATATAGGTACTTAAAAACATCTCTTTGAACAATCTGTCTACTAAGTCCAGTTTCTTCATTCCTCTCTCACTTCACTTTAGGAGACTAAATAAATAAATAAATAAATAAATAAATAAATAAATAAATAAATAAATAAATAAATAAATAAATAAATAAATAAATAACAGAAAGCAGGAAGCATTTGATAATACTTAAAATATAAAACTATTATTTCATTTTCTTTTTAGTGGTTTTACTAACTGAATTTCATTTTAGATCAATCTCCTTTTTGATAAGACAAAAAAGAGTGTAATGCTAGCATATCATCAACATGTTTATGACTCCACTATTGTCCAAGCAAAACAAAGCATTAGCTATGGCATGCAAATGCAGGGAGGCAAAAGGAAGCCAGGCAATAAACATTTATCATGAGTAGGAGGAATGGAAATCTTTTGTGGGAAATATACTAAGAGTAGGGACAAAAACATTTAAGTTTAAATCAATACCTACAGTCTAGGTTGGATTTGGAGGAGTTGTCTGAAAGAATAGTTTAAACAAAGTAAAACATTTATAAATCAGTGTTCATAGCCAATGTTCATTCATTCATGCATTTGGTTCAGATTCAATCAGATATTATCTCCAGGTGCAATATTTGGCATCGAGATGAACATTAAAATTAAATATTTATTGGTGACTTAATGCTATCAGAGTCTTGTTCCAACTCTGACCCAGGTTTGTTTCCATTGGGAAATGTAGTAAGATGTTTAATCTTGATCACCCTAAAATTCAAAAAATGTCATCATAGAGATCTATTTTTTTATATCTAGTGTCAGTTTTGGGATGCTGTCTTTTACATTAATGTTTGGCTATACTATATACTCTAAATATCAAGGATAATCTGGATTATTTTCACTTTAAAGTAAATTAAAATGTAGGGCAAATAATGACTATATGAGACATCAGACATTTCAAATATGGATATTATATATGATTATTCATTTCAAATATCTCACCCTTTTACCCAGACATTCTAATTCTAGAAATTCCACAAAGGAAATCATTGGTATATAAAGATTTATTTATAAATTACTGTACAAGATTGTTTTTAACAAAGATCGAATGGTTTTTAAAAAAAAAAACCATGCTGTATTTCCAAAATAAGAGGTCAGATAAAGAAATTAGGGTATAGTCATTCTATACAATCATTACAATCCATTATTTATATTTTCTTTTAAAAGTCCATTTTCAGAACCAACCTACATCAAATTAGCTAAAGGAGTTCCATAGTCCTTTTGTGACTCTGCCTTTAAAATGTTGGATAAACATGAGCTTTATTCCATCTATGTTGCACACAGGGAAGGTTGAATTGTGTAACCGGTACTTTTAACTGTTGCATGAGTAATAGCTTTAAATCTCTACCTGTGATGGTTCAAGTTATCACCTCCTCACAAATCCTACTGTCCTGTGCCACCTTCATTTTGAGTTTTGATCTTGGAATACTATCTGGCCTTTTATTTTATAGGTTGATCAAATTGTATAATTAGCCATAATGGATCTCAGATTGGCCCATGTTGTAAAGTAGATTTTGGAGATGTTTGGGTATATATTAGCAGAGGAACAACTGTGTGTAATTCAAGCTGTCATTTTGAGATGTCTGCATAAAAGGCATATGTATGGAGTGGTCTTGACATTGTTCCAAAGGACTGTCATCACATTATCTGGGTCATACTACAAGCAAAGTACTTTAAAAATTGTTCACTCTAAGGTTTGGGACTCAGAAGATATTTTGATCTGAAACTGATCATAATACAAAAAAAAATAGTAAAGTAGAATTGTACATGCCACATTATTGGGCATGATCCAAAAGAGATATATTTTTCTCTATCATGGAAAGTAACTAAGAAGGCTTAGTTAGGAATTCATAATTACTTAGTAAGGTCAGAGGATGATCTTGTTGATTATGACTGGCTCCTTTTTAAAGAGGTAATTCTATCATAAAAACCTCTACTATAAATTTTCGCGCCAATTATTTGGAACACAAATTTCCAGACAATCTATATTCTGGCAGTAGTTTTGCATTTTCTTAGTTCAGTTCAAGAATTCAATTTTACCTTTGCCACTTCTTGTTCAAGCAACTGGTCAAATTGCAGTAATAGCATAGACTAGGTGATATGTTTTACTGAGGTATTGAAAGAGATTTGCCCTAGTTCCTCTGTTACTTCATGCTCAATCGCTGTTAAATTACTAATGAGAAACAATTTCAAGTATTGTCTTGACAGACTACAGACTCATTTAGGAAAGAACAATATACAAGCAGATTACCTGAACTTAAATACAACTTATTTCTATGTGGCTCTAGAGACTCAGTTTCCCCATCTGTGAAATTAACATAAAGGCTACCTCAGAGAATAGTAATAAGGATTAAATGAGAATGTGATGGATAAACCAGAAAGCCTACATTAATGTTCTTTTTTCTTTTAACTATGTCACATACCTTGAGTAGTTTCAGCATTGAAGTCACATCTCAGTAGCAATCTTACAAACTCATCTCTTCCATGTGACCCAGTTCTATTGCCACCATAAATCATCAGTTCTATTTATTGTTCCATAAAAACTACCCCAAAATTTGTGGGTATAAACATTTTTTATTTGCTCCCAATTCCATAGGTCAATATTTTAAGCTAGGCTCAGCTGGGTGGTTCTTCAGTTCTAAGCAGAATCAACAAAGATAATTCACTTGTCTGCATTCAACTGGTGAGGACACTAGGCAAGATCTAAGACTTCACTTTCAAGCCCAGTAACCAAGTATACCTTTGTATGCCTCTCTTTCTTCAAGCAGCTAGTTTGTGTTTACTCATAGCATCATGATAACCGGGAAATCAGCATTTTAGACACACTGCTTGGCTCCTAAGAAAAAATATCATAAGACGGGGCTCCCAATAAAACCTAAGTTCAAGTTTTACAGTATCCCCTTCTCCATGTTCTACTGACTCTAAACCAACTACAGAGTCAGTTGAGATTCAAGGAAAAGCGAAGTAGCCACTACCCTTTGAGGAGAGACATACAGAAGAATCTGTCCACATCTTTAATGCAGCTAGTGGTGTCTGCTAGAGACATTGTAGTGCAACTGTGCTCTTCTTTTTTATTCAGCTGCATCATTAATAGTTATGATTGGGGATGAGATTGTAACAGTGGATTTTGACTTGCTCACCTCCCCCCCAAAAAAGTGTAAGTAGCTACTCATTCCTGCATACAAATACTCTACTTTGCCAAGAGACTATCATTTTCTGTTTTCCAAAGATGAGAGACGATTCAGGAATTGGAGAAGATAAGGTATGTGAGATGGGGGAGAGGGTCAAAGTCAAATCCTATGTGTTTACCTTGCCTGGAAGATATAACTGTTAATTAAGATGATATCTGGGGGCCCAATTATCTTAGAGAACTTAGTGCAACTGCTTTAAACCTCCAATTCTGCAGGCTCTATGAGTCCATTGTCCTCCAAACACAACTATAACTCTTAGGAGATTTCCATCCTTCTGACCTTTGTCTTATTTTTCCTGGCTTTCTTCTGTGTTTCACATTAATTTGTACCTGAGCCTCAAACCCTCTGCTGGTTTACCTTGCGCGCGCGCACACACACACACACACACACACACACCCATGCTTATTTACATCCTATATGACATTTCACAATAAAAATAGAGACTAGTTTGCAACTTAAAGAAAAACAATTTTTGTTGAGAACTTTATACAATTCCTTTGTAAATATCCATTGGCCTCCTAACTAGTGACCATGAAACTTTACTGTCCTTTCCATTCATCTCAGTCTCTATCATACTCTTTTCCTATCCTTTTTCTTAGTTTTGCTTTAATATCCATCTCTTCCTTCTTTCTTTCCCTCTTTTCTGGGAGAGAAATAATGCAACAGTTTTGTGCATTGGGAGCAGGTCAGATTTCTCCCACTGAGGACTTAATGGCAGCTGATGCCCAAGTTCCTGGCAGGGGTTGGGAGTAAAAAGAAGGAAAATAAAGGTTATGATCCATTTTTTTCTTATTCTGAAAAAAATGGTGTGAACAAAATTGTTATTACTTCAAAATGTAGAAATAAAGGCCTCAGATGGAAGATATAAAGGAAGGAAGAGATAATATTCGATCATACTGAGTTTCAGGTTCTTAAAAAATCTAAGAAGAAAGCCAAATAAAGAGGTCTGAGGTTCTAGAATTTCCATACTTGAGCACTAGAAACCTGGACAGCAATGAAGGAGAAAGCTAGGAAATGGGAATTAGAAGTCAGTTAGGAACAGGATGCTCCCAGCCCCAAATCCATTTATCAACCTGATTGAGAAATAATTGGTTGGAACCAGGAGGGTGTGAGCCTCAGCCCCAAACCCAAGGCCAAAGTTGATTTATCAGTCTGATTGGAGAATAACTTAGATCAGGAAGGTACCCAGTATAAAGCAGAATGTTCAGAATAGGAACACAATGACACAGTGCTAAAGAAATGGACCAAAACTTTTTTCAGAAAGGTAGGCCAGGTAATGTAGCAATTTTAGTGGACCTCTGCAGCCCAGGAGACCCTGAGGAGACTTTCAAGAGACACAACTCAAGAGTCATCCAACAAAAATACCCCCACTCTTTGCCCACTGCTCCTACCTAAGCACCTACTTCTTTCAGTGGCTACCTACTTCAGGCTCCTCCCTAAACAAGATTTCCTGTTCTTCCTCTTATCAATTGGCTTTCCACTCAGGAACCATACGCAGAGAGTTTTTCTGTTCTTCTTCCTTTCTATCGATAAAACTCTTGCTTTTCTGTATCTTTAATCTTGACATTGAATTCTTTCCTTGCTGAAGACAAGACCTGAGAAAGAGCCCTACCAGGGTTCCAAAGGCTCCAGGGTCTGCACTAATCCCAATTCATTGATAACATCCAATCCCAAACAAAGATCACTGTCTTCATTGGTTAATCCTGTAGTGACTGGCTCTGTCTGCTGACCTGGAGGGCCCTGTGGGTCCCAATTGCAGATACATATAACTCGGGTACAGAAATAATTGGGTTCATGGGGTGACCATGTCATTTACTGTTTGTTGTCTCATGAAATGACAGAAACTTGAAGAAAGACACTTGCTCACCAAGTTCAAAGTTGCGACTCAGCTTCTGTTCCCCAAAAAACAGAAATTCTCTTCTCTCCCACTTTACCACAAGCTCATCAAAGTCTCACACACCCTCGCAAGTCTCCATGGAGTTTGATGGAGGTGCCTCAGAGCATTGCAGAGATGGTGATTTGCCCTTTACATCATATTACAGGAAGAAATTCAACCATTCTTCTGGTGGTGTGCTATAGGGAGGGCAATTTTAATTAAGCTGTAAAATGTCAAGCATTCGTACAAAGGAGGGTCAGCCAGTGGAAGAAGGCATGAGTCAGATTTATTATTCACTAGCAGAAAGCTGATAGCTTCTCTTAGAGAGAGTAGATCATAAAAATAAAGTCCAAGGTTTATTATTAAAAGCCACTACCATTTCACCATTTATGAATTAAAGCCATTGCATCCAGATCCCCTTTACATCACATCATAAAACTCTCCAAGCCTCACATGAGCATTTATTTACAAAGAGGAAAGTCAGTAGAGGATTTTCCTAGCTCATTTTATTGTTAGACAGAACGAAAAGTGATGTTCTCTTCAGTATCATACCTCGGGCTTTTAAATTCATTTGTTTGAAATTGGGGCAGGGGTGAAATAATTATAGCAAAATAAGAACACTGTTCATCTAGACCCAATTGTTGGTGGGCTCCTAATTATAAGATAAATGATGAAAAAAAACCAAGTTGCAATAATTTCTGAATCTTTGTTCAGGAAGCAGCTGGTCATATCATGTCTTCCTCGCAGCACCCATATTTACTTTGGCTCAGAACACACTTCTTTCTGGAAACCTCCCCTGTCCTCAGCTAAGCGAGTCGCTCTTCTTATAAGCTTTTACACTGCCCTATTCTGGGCACATCCAATTCCTGCTTTGCTGTATTATAATTACCCATCAACTTAGCTTTCTACCCTCCAGACGTCCTCAAGAAGCACCGCACTGTACCCATTATGCAGTTCCCAGCACATGGCACAGTGTCAACCCAGGTAGTGGCGCAGTGCTTAATCACCTCTCAGTAACATAATCCTATTAGACCTTCACTCTAGTCTTGCAAAGCTGGTGAGGTAGCTGGTAGCAACTGACTCATTGATTTGCTTCATAACTGAACCATAGCAGTTCTCCCATCTTGGGACCACTGGTCTTTCTTCTAGGCTGCTTCAATGTTGGTCTCATACAGAGAAACTGAGTTACCACCCTGCCTTCTACTTACTATGTTTTTTCTGTCACTAGCGCATAAAACCCAGGACACTCAGAATCACAGTTTGAGCAGGAATTTGGTTTTGCAAGAGGGCTCACTCTAGTCTTCCACACAAAGGAAATCAGTTCAGAGAAGATTTTGGGCAGATCCAGGTCTGGAACAGAGGTCTATGGGTGTTTCCCATTCTCTTACCTTTAGTAGAAAAGTACAACAGTATGATTCTGGCTTGGCAAATACACCTTTTTGCCAGATTTCAGTTTGCATCCCAGGCCTATTAATGGTATGCAAACAAGTGAGTTGGAAAAAAGAACTTAATTTTTCATTCATCTTTCCATTCTGTTTCCACATGCTGCAAATGGAAACCATTTGGTGGGGGTTCTCGAGGTGAGAAGAGCCCCCCAACGTGCAGTTCTGCATGGCTGCCCAGCAGGGCTGTCAGTAATATCTTACTTAACATACTGTCACAGATTTTTCCTTCAGTGTCACCTTGGTCGCTACTGTAACACTCCATAAGAAATAATGCCATCTGTTAAAATACACAAGGCAGGGAAACGCAGCTGCTGTCATCACACAAAGATGGAATTAACCAACACTAAGCAATTACTTTCCTTTTAAATTTCACAATTAGAATTTTAGTCTTGCTTTATTTGTATCACAAAAGTCACCACAACACTGTGCCTGTTGAAGTAACAACTCGCTCTTTTGATGAAAACATGGAGGAGGAGGAGTTTAGCTGGGGATAATGGTAATTGTTACTCTGTTGTCTTTTTTATAAATATTTTTTAAATTCTATTGGACAGTGTTAATTATAGGTAGCAGTGCTAAGAATAATGGTTTTGCATATAGCATTCACATTTAGGCTCTCCTAGCACTCAATTAAAGGGAAAAATCACCAAGGGAGATTTCTAGCTTGGTAGAATGGCCACTATGTATATATTCAAGACTTTTTTTTCTTTCTCCTCAGTAAAAAATTTTAGTAAAGAAGGGAACCAGCTCATAAAAGACAGGCTTCTAATTTGAACAGAGATAAAACTACCTCTCAGCTCTTATTCCATTCATTGGAGGGGAGCAGATTGCTGGCTAAATAACAGAAGGATGGACCTATTCAGAGCTTAACTGCTGAGCTAACTCTTCAAAAAGCTGTAAGAGATCAACAATTGCCTTGGCCATACTCCATTATGAGGGTGTCAGCAAGCTGGTGTTTCTCTCTTTGATGAATGTTTTTGCATGGGAATTATATACTATATTTTCTGGGAGCAGAGCAATAGGCAAATCTGTCTTAACTGGTTTTCTGATGAGTAGAGTATTCTCACAGAGTGAAGCAAAATCAGGGAAAAGAAGAAAGGGTTAAGTTTTCAGCTTTTCTTCAATTTCTGACTTATTTATGAATCACCCAATGAGATCTCATACCATTGATGCTACAAGTGTGGAGATACCAAAATATTTGTTACTTGGTCCTTAACAGGAAGTTTTGACTACTAAGCCTCCTCATAGTCCATAATAACTCTTTACCTTCCAGTAGAGTTTCCATCAATTTGCTCTTTCATTGGCATCTGTTTCTTAGGTAGGCGTATCTATATACCAGTTCCTAGACAACTCTCAAACCTCCTGTAAGAAACACTTTGTTTCATTTTAAGTTCACTCTAAACTTTGCAGTCAAGACTTATTGCCTTTACAGCAAAGCTGCTTATATAGCATCACTTGGCACTTTTTCAAATACTATCTTATAAAACACTATTTTGTTTCATTTTTAATTGACTATTTTTTTCTTACATCCTTATATGCTCCAAAGTTCTCCCTATTACCATATCACCCATGAGCCATCATCACCATCCCTTGTGCTCATCCCTCCCCTCATTTTGTCCTCCCTCCATCTCCCCACCTCCACTCTTTGCTGTACGATTTGTTCTGTTATCAGATTGCCAGTTTTAACTTTTACCTGTCCTTTTGTCAAAACTAGTTACTTTAAAAGTTCATCTAGAGCCTAGTTCCCCAAGGTCTACAGACACCTTCAGGACTAAGACTATGTCTTATCTTTTGGATGCTCTATCAGATATTACATGGTACCATAAGTAAGAAAAGCTCAATGTTTATAGACTAGCAGCTTCGGACTTTAATCCCCAAGATGTTTCCATTTTGGAATTAAATATGTTAGCCCTTAGGTATCCTGATTGGGGTAGGGGAAAAGGAGAGTGCTTAACAAAATTATTCTCACAAACAAAATCTGCCTAAGTTCATTTTTCATGCATGTGGATTTCATCTGGCTCTGTTGACCAAAATCTTGAAAAATACAATGAGGGCTAATGTATTATTATAGGAAGGAAACTCAATTTTGTCACAGACTGCAAGACTCTTCAGGTCCTTGAATACAGAGGGTCTTATTTAGAAAGAAACTGCAATCTGTAAATGTAATTCACAAGCAAGCCTCTCAAAGTCACAAACAGCGATGACTGCATCTCTGATTGCTAATTGAATCAGGCATGGCCAGCACTCCAATAAGACCAAGGGCAATGAGGAAGCGGATGAACCATGCTTGCCTGCCCTTTGCACCATGGGCATTGTCCATACAGTTTTCATTCTAAAAGATGCTATTTCTGTTCCTAAAATGATTTCTTAAAAAGTTAAATAAAAGAGACAGCAGAAATGTGTGCTGAGCATTGTACTGATCTTCCAAATTGGGATAACATATAGAATTTAGCACTAACAGCAGACAGTGAGAATGATGTACTTCATGTGTTTCCTGTCCACTGACAGATTCAAAACCAGTATCCAGTCTTCAGCTCAGCTCCTGAATTATAGAACCCTTTCTTTTTTTGAGCCAGGTTTAAAAGACTGTATAGCAATGATGAAAATGCATTATTTTCCTCCTTGCAATTTGTAAGAAGAGATCTGATGGGTCTCAGAGAAGAGAATATATACACAATCTGTTCAAACCACCCAATTTCTCATTTAATCCCCTTCTTGCCCATCTCCTGCTAGTTCTTTGTGTTTTATAAATCCCTCGCCTTTCGTATCCTCCTACTGTTGCTCTCTTTTGGGTCCCATAGACTCATTATATATCCGCATCAAGACAAAAATTTCACAGACATCATCATTTCTCATAACATATGAACATTCCTCAAAGTAGCACATGGGGGGAAAAATATATACAAACCTTTTTCCCTTGCTCCAAAGCTATAATTGAGAAAAAACTTACAAGTGTGAATGAAATAAAATCCTTCCCACTTTAGAGTTTACACTTCCTTAGCTATAGTTGCTTTTTTTCCCATTCCAATAATTTCCCTAAAATTGAACACCTTTATGTAAGTCAAAAACTAGAAAAGCATAAACTTGGAGGTAGGCGGAGGAGATTTAGAGTATAGCTCTAACTCAGCCTCTGTGCTCAGGTGTGATATGAAATGGCAAATAAGAAACTATGTAGACTGGTTGAAGACTTCACTATTAGCTGGAGTCTCAACTACTCCTTCTCATCACCACAAACCAGATGGTTCCATGACAGTCAGGAGACTTGAAATGGAATAACCATTTAGTTTACAGCTAGAATGCACAGTATTTCCTAGTAAAATAAGATGCCCATCTCTTTGGATGGGTTTCATATAGAAGGATTAAATTTCCTAAGACATGCATTGTATTCACCCTTAAATTTCTAAAATAGTTCAAACCTACTGAATAACACTCTTACACCAGTCTAACTCAGTCACTTTGAAAACCAAACTTGATAGATTCTATTTGCACAAACATCTGATAATTATTCTATAATCCTTAATGTTGTGTAACCCTAGATTTGATTTGTTTATATTTCATGGTATTTATGTGGGCAACTCTTCCATTAGATTTGACAATCAAGCTCATTGAGGTTTTTCCCACATTGCCCCATATTTATAATAGGACAGCCAGTTTATCAGAGTCATGTGAAGGTTTCCCAAAATTTCAATCTACAATTAGTTGCTCCAGGAGCTACATAATGTTTAGGCAATCGCCTCTCTAAATTCATGTAAATTTGGCATATCTCAAGGATTTTTTTAGGTTTTATCTTGGTTATGTACTAATCATACTATTTATGCAGTGTTTTTAATTCTCATTATTCAGCTACTGAAAACTGTAATCCATGTAAACCCATTTATTCCTTTTCAGATTCTTGAAAGCACAAAAAACAAGGCAATAACTGAACTCACACATGATTCTGCCCAACTAATGTTCCTGTTTATACAAGATAAAGAGAGCTTTGTAAGTTAGGTAAACAAACACAATCTTCACCCTAAAAATAGAATACAAAAATGGTGTGTGGGTGGTGGAAAGGTTCCAAATCTCCTGGTCCTACCAATATGTTATTTATTTAACAGTATGCAAATGAACTAACAAGAATACATGCAGGGTTACTAGGGTAAATAATTTCCATTTCTGTCAGTGCCTAGAATCCATTCTTAAGAACCTCCTAAATATTCATGTATATGGAAATAGGCAAATAACATGAATTAAGAGGATCATTCTCACCCAAGAATCCCTTTTAGAAAAGAGAGGCTGAGAAGAAAGTAGAGGAAAATTAAGACATGGTGAGAAAGAAAAGAAAGCAAAAGAAAGTTGTATTTCACACTTTCTTTTACATCTTTGTTTGAAGTTTTCCATTTGGACATCAGGGAATTTAGATTTTTCCACAGTAAGCTTGTGATTCATAGTACAGTATTCACTGAAAACTCAAATCTGGAAAGGCAAAGTCCTGAGAAAGAGGCCTGTAAGTATCTGCAGAAGTAGATAAAGAGAATTGGACCAAGGAGAAAGACATCACCAGAAACTGGGGCCAAGGCAATTTATTTTTGAAATTTTTGCATAAAAGTGTTGTAGATAATTAACATATAACTTGATGAAGCTGGAGATTAGAATGCACCCATGAAACCATCACTACCATCTATACCATAAACCTATCCATCACTTCTAAAAGTTTCTTCCTGCCTTCTCAGTTCATTTCTTTTGTTCATGCAAGCATACACTATAAAGTCTACCTTCTCAGTAGCTTTTTAAAATATATAGTACAGTATTGAAAAATATAGGCCCTGTACAGTAAATGTCTGTTTTATTTATCTTGTAAAACTAAAATCTTTGTACCCTTTGATTAATACTGCCCCTTTTATTCTTCCCTCCCAGATCCCCCAAAGCCATCATTCTAACTCTGCACTTTTATGAATTTGACTGTTTTAGATTCATCATAGAAGAGTAGTTGTATTATTTGTCCTTCCATGTATATTCCTTTCATAGAACATAATGCCTTCAAGGTTCAGCCGACTTGTAGAAATGGCAGGGTTTCCCTCTTTCACATGACTGAAAATATTCCTCTGTATGTGCATATCACATCTTTATTGGTTAATGAAAACTAGTTTTTTCAGCTGGGCACGGTGGCTCGTGCCTGTAAACTTCAGCCTATGAAGCAGCCAGGGCTAGGGATTGCTGTTGGAGTCCCACCTGGGGCCTGTAGTGAGATCTAGTTCCAAAAAAAAAAAAATAGCTGAGCGTGCTGGCAAACACCTGTAATTCCAGCTATTTGGGAAGCTGAAACTGGGGATTGCTTGAGTCCGTGATACCCCAGGCAACGTGAGCCTGCGGTTCTACAGGCAAAAATTAGCAAGACCTAGTCTCAAAAAAAAAAAGAAAAGAAAAGAAAAAAAGAAAACTAGTTTTTCCATATCTTGGCTACTATAAAAAAATGTTGCAGTGAACATGGGAATATGGATAGATTTTCAAGATCCTGATTTCCATTTCTTTGGCTATGTACTCAATTAGGACTGCACTATTATATGGAATTTCTATTTTAGTTTTTTGAAACACCTCCATACTGTTTTCCATAATGACTACATTTATGTCCCCATAAAGATTAAACAAAAATTCTCTTTTCGGCACATGCTCACCAGTAGTTATTTTCTTTTGACTTTATTTTATAAAAACCATCTTAAAAGATATGAGGTGATATCTCATTATGGTTTTTATTTCCATTCCTCTAATAATTAGTGAAAATATATGTACGTGTAGGTATGAGATTTGTTAGTCATTCATACATCTTCTGTGTCCGTTTACCTATTTTTAATTAGGGATTTTTACTATTGTGTTGTAGGGATTCCTTTGAGTACATTTGGAGATATTTTCTCCAACTGTAAATTATCTTTTTATTTTGTCGATTGTCTTCCTTTGATGTACAGAAAATTTTCAGTCTGATTTAATACCACTTATTTTCTTTTGCTTGTACATTTATTTGATATATTCAAGAAATTGCCAAGGT
This sequence comes from Uropsilus gracilis, assembly GCA_004024945.1. Lineage (NCBI taxonomy): Eukaryota > Metazoa > Chordata > Mammalia > Eulipotyphla > Talpidae > Uropsilus > Uropsilus gracilis. Next base: position 13,947 of record PVHY01019825.1, on the reverse strand, counting down.
CGATCTTGACAGTATTTTTTAAATCCTTTTAATTTTCTTACATCATGTGTCATTTTTATACAGGATTTGACTTCTCCCCTTAGGTTTAGTACTTGTACATCTCCCACCATTGTAGTAGCACCTGTGAACTGTCACTATATTCTCTTGTACTCTTCCCTCCCACTTTCCTCCCCCACTCCTGCTGTAGCCCTCAAAGCTGTGGTCAATTTGCAAGTTTTATCTTTTTCTTGACCTCTTATAAGTAAAACCATTTGATATTTCTCTTTTTCCTTCTGACTTATATTGCTTAGCATAATCCCTTCTGGCTCAGTTCATGTTGCTGCAAATGGCATGACCTGACAGCACCTTGATCTTGGACTTCTAGCCACCACAACTAAGAGAAAAAATAACTTTCTGTTGTTTAAGTTACCCACTTGCATTTTTTAATGTCAGTCAAGCAGACACTACATGTCATTATGTTAAACTTGTGTTCTATGCAAGTTTCTTAAATAGACATCAACAGCCTCTTTCTTATTTAAAAAAAAAAAAAGTGGAGAACTAGCCACCGTAGTGAAAATTCCACTGGAGCACAAGCCTTAGTAATTTGTTTTTTTAGGTTTTGGTTTTTTTGTTTTTTTTTTGTTTTTGTTTTTTTTTTTGGTTATTTTTTTGTTTGCTTGCTTTATTTTGAGACTAGGTCTCACTATTCTTGCCCATGTTAAACCCAAATAAATATTCTCTACCTGTACATATTAGCAAAACTATTTTAATGTGTCCCTAAATTTGGAGACATGTCAAAGATTCAGTCTTCAAATTTGTTATTTTAGAACTCAGGTAGTATCTCAAGAGTTTTGTTTTTAAATAAATTTTTCAGCATATAATTTGGATAACCACATTCACTATTTGTTTATTAAATTTAATAGGATAGCCACTAGCTCAAAGTCTTGATTTTCTCTCTTAATGATGCAAAAATACAGCCAGGAAAATTTGCAGGAGTTGCCATGGCCAAAAGATACAACCTAAACAAACAGGTTTAAATTAGCATCAGGATTTAAATATTTTAAATTTTAAATGGTCAAAAGAATGATAGTTTCGTATTGCAGATAATAAGAATTAAACAATCAGTGTTGTGAATTTAGATAGTGGAAAAAGTCAGTCTAGATTATCAACTCAGCGGGCAAAATATTATCTTGAAGATCAGAGTAGAAAAGGAGGGAGCAGGCACTTCATCAAAGGATTGTTAGGGCAATTGCTATGCCCTGAGATTGCAGTTTAAACCACATTCACTATAATTGTTTTGAAGACTAGGAGTTAGAGAGAGACTTACCTAATTCAGAAGGCTGTGGTACTTTGGCACCTCGCCTAACAGACATTTAAATCTGATGGCAAGTTTGTTTTTTAATTTGCCAAGCCTTAAGACGACAGTTAAATTTTATTTTTTTTATTTTTATAAGCCAAAAGTTAATTTTTGTCTTATTAACTTTACTCTTTGGTTTTCTCTATAACCACATATGAATAGAAGCATATGGTGATTTTATTATAAAATCATTGTCTTTCTCTGCCTGGTTTCTTTCACTAAGCATAATACCTTCTACGTTCATCCATGCTGTTGCAAATGGTAGAATTTCATCAGTTTTTATGGCTGTATGTGCATGTGTCTGTGTGTGTGTGTGTATCTTCTTTATCCACTCATCTGCCTACAGGACATTTATTTATTGCAATACTTGTTACTGTAACCAAGAGCTGTAAACAACCAAACCATATAAATGCTAATACCTAACTCATTATGATCAAGAAAAAGGAAGATTTGGACAAGGTAAAGTACAGAAAGAAATGATCGGCATGTCCTGGGTGGCCAAACTGTGTCTGCCAGTCTATCTCCTCTGAGCCCCATCAACCAGAGAAGAATTCATCCTGGAGAAACATACCTGGTGCACCTCTCATGAGATGAGGGTAGAAATAATGTATCGCTATTTTTTTGCTTTTGTCACTGTTTTCTTTATAAAATAATTCCACAAATTTCAAACTTTTAACTCTTTAGATAACTGGCAGAATTAAGGTCTAACATACAGTTAGACACACAGCTGATTTGTCAGAGTTCATCAGAAATCCATCATCTCTTCATTCCTTCAGGTCTCAAAACAAGAATGTGACCAGAATTTTCACTGCGATGTGACCATGGTACGCTGCGATCCAACCAAGGGCAAATTCACGCTGAGCCCTGAGACGTCTATTCTTCTACTGACCCCTTTCATTGTGGACAGAATTGGCAGTTCTGAAAAAATTTTGAAGTGCTGTCCTCTGAAAAATTGAGGGAAGCTCTTTTCCTGGAAGTTCTAATGAGAAAATGCCAGATAAACCATCCCAGGCACGGTCTGTCCATACAGTCATACGAAACTCCTGGGAACTCTCAACCACATAAAAGGAAAAGATAAGGAAGAGACAAAGAAGAAGAAATCAGTTCCTTGAGTATCTTGCATATTTACTATGTCTCATATTCAAAATCATTGTCTCTATTTGTCTATAATATTGTCACCTTATTGGCAAATGATTTATGATCAAATCTATACAAATTATCTTTCTGAAACTCTCTGGATAGAATGAAGCAGATGTTTTATAAAATAGTGCATAATATACTAGCCACCTAGAGCTACATAAAAAACACAGTGAAAGAAATACATTCTGAACTATTACCTTCCTTCATATTATGGATATATGGATATATGCCCATTTTTTTCCAGCTGACATAAATCTTGGCAAATTTGTTACTTTTACAAATGCATATTTTGTTAATAATTATTGATTACCAGAGGGGTAGTGGTAAGAGGAGTGTGCTGAGATAGATGGATTTATTTATTCTTCAAAAATACAAGAGAGGAAACAGCAAAATATCACAGCAAAGAATTGCTAAAATTATGACTTTCTTTTGCAATGTAGCAAGATAAACCTGTCTCACACAATAACATTGGGGAGAGGGACACAATTGTTGTTTGCCCTTAGAAAGACACATGAAATATTTAAGACTTCTAAAACAGAGCAATCTGAAAACTGGGGACAGATTATTATCAAAAATATTTTACATTTTTAATTTGGCAACAAAGCAACATGGTAAGCAATTAGGATGTCAGGCTAAGAGGGTGCAAAAAGAAAGAAAGAGCAGAAGGTGATTTAAGAAAACCAGTTTTAATAAAGTGAGAAAAAGGGAGAGGGAATTGAGAAGGGGCAGCTTCCTCTCAACCTCGCCTTCTATCAATTTGCAGAGACAGAGGAAGTCAATTATGAACCACAGCATCACCTAATGCAGTTCTATTCCCTGGCTGACCTTCCCTGAGCACACTTCTCTGCAGGATGTCTTGACAAGTTGCCCTGCACATCAGCAGAGAAAACTTTCACTACCTGTAGATCTCAAGAAGCTCATTAAGAACACAAGCGCGTGGCATGGGGCTGTAAATTACTTTCAAACTCAGATTTTCTGTCTCAAATTATACAGATCAATTATTAAACTCTGTCACAGAAAAGTGGATCATAATATCTTTTACCTTATCACAGCTTTATCTAACTGCCAGTCATTAACTGCCACAAAGAAAAGCAAGTCTACAGCCACACTTACCTAGGATTTAGCTCAAAACAATGAAGAAGGGAGAGAGAGGGAGGCATTCGAGGAAGGAGACAGAGAAAAAGAAAAAACTACTTACTTAGTAAAGAAAGAAAACTTGAACAAAAAATAATAAACCAGCATTCACTGTACTAATTAGTATCTCCTAGAGGAATAGAAATGTGCTTCTATCAGTTAGAGACTGCCTGATATGACAAGAAAATACCCACATACCTAACATCAAAGGCATCGCCTCCCTGTTTCTCTTCCTTATTGTAGTGAGCACATGATGAGCACATAAAGGAAGGTAGAATAATTCATTATTTTGTCTCCCACTGCTTTGTATGTTGAACAGTTTTTGAATAAATACAAAGTCATAAATTAGCTTGTAGCAAAACAGAATTAATTGAATGTCTTAAGTAGGATCATCAAACCAAGGTTTGAGTCAATTTGTCTGCCTAAGATTTCACTAATGTAGTCTCAGCTCATTAGGGTGAGAGTCGATGCCAGGGATGGGACATTATTAGACTGAGAAATGGAAAACACAAGACCAAGAAAATCTGGCTTTCTCTGTTTTTGCAAGAAAATTTCCTGAAGGTTACCTGATGTGTGCTACAGATCACCAAACAACTTTCCTCCTCCTAATTGGAATCTATGATTGCAAAAAAGAAGGTGTTTTGATAGAATTTAAAGATATTTGCACACATAGGGACAAAAAAGATGGTGCTGCCTTTCATTTCCTTAAAGGTTCTTGCCAGAAACCATCTCAGAAACCCTGTGTGCGGGGGCGGGGAAGGGGGGGGAATGTAGGGAGAGGGAGAGAGGAAGGGAAGGGGGTAGAGAAAGACAGAGAGGGTGGGAGGAAGGGAAAAGGAAGGGAGGGAGGAAGGCAGGCAGGGGAGGGGTGGAAAGAATGGGTCCACAATACACATACATCCATAGCAAAATATATGTATGGAAGAGCAAAAAGCTATACAGATATACAGATAGAGATGCATTCTTCTGTTGCTTTATTGGCAATTTTTTTAGTCATCTAAGTGAAATAAAAATAAGTGTATACAATAACAATCAATAGCAGGCAAGTGATAGAGATGGAAATTTTTCCCTGCATTCCCAGTAACTCAATCAATAATACTCTGTGATTCCTCTAGCGAAAAGGCTTCCTCCAGGAAAATGTATGAAAGTCACTGACTCAGGACTGAAGTTACACAGAGATCCAGTTCCACTCCATCCCCATATTCATTAATTAAGGCGCTTCCCTCACAGACAAGATGACTAAAGCTCAGAGCTTCTAGCAAAACTGCATACAATAAGTTACAATAAATTAAAGAAAAATTAAATGTTAGACTAAGGCTTATCTAATATTAGTTGGATTCAAAGACACCAAGTTTTATGAGTGAATATTTCACCAGGTAAGTTCAAATATTAAAAATTCCAGGTAAATAGGTCAAAATCTCATAGAGTGCATAGCTGGAATAAAATAGCAGGGAGTAGTTAAAAGTTTGACTTGGCAAGGATTTGACTGCAATCACATCATGTAACCCTCAGCTTCAGTGTTCTCACACCAAAAATCCATAGAGTAGTAGAATCTATGATAGAGATTTGCCATGAGGATAAAAAAAGATGATGTATTCAAAACATTGAGCACAACGCCTGGCACACAACCAACACCTGATACATGTCAGTTACACTATTTCTGTATCCAGGGCCTGTAAAGTAAGGCTGAGGTGAATGGTGGCACCCCCTAGGGAGGAGGGCCCAAGTAAGGAGAAGAGAAATAGCACCAGATAAGAGGCAAAAGAGAACAAAACTCTTATACAAAGGGACACCTGTACTCAGATGTTTATTGCAACAATATTTATAATTGCAAGGACATGGAAACAATCCAAATGTCCCAAAACAGACAAATGGATGAAAAAGAGGTAGTATATATACACAATGGAATATTACTCATCAATTAAAAATGACAAATTAAGTCACTTTCTTCATAGAATAATTCATTACATTGTGTCTGAATATGCTAGAAGGAGAGAGTGAATCCAGTTCATTTCAACAATATATTTGAAACTTTCCAGTCAACCCTACTTATTTTTAATCCACATTCTATATACCTACCTTGTTCTACAAAAAATTTTTGAATGTCATTTAGTTCTTCAATCCAGATTCCTATTTCTACTTTACTGCTTGCTATGCAATACAGAAAGTTTTGGTTCTCTAGGCATTGCTAAACTACTATCCCATTATTTGCTTTGCAACATTTTTCTGAGTTTTTCATCAGCATATATCACCTTTGCAATTTTTTCCCATTTTTGAAAGCACATCATTTCTACTCTAATCTGATGTTAGAAATGGAGTTTAAAGGAGAATGAAGGAAGTGGTACAGAGATTAATATATGTTTTCTGTTCATCACATATATATCACATATATATGTATATGTTAAATACACAAGCATACACACATATGCATATATACATGCATTTACATGCACACACCCATGTATATATGCATGCATATACATATGCATACATATGCACATCAGTGTTTATAAATGCATGTACATACATGAGTGTGTGCATATGTGTGCATATGGAAGTCCATCTGTACAAGTTTGCCAGGGCTTCCATAACAAAATATCAGAGTAAATGTTATAAATGACAGAAATATATTTTATCTGTGTTCTGAAATCTAGTGATCTGAGAATAAGAAGCAGTCAGAGTTGACTTTTTTATGTCTTCTAGACAGCAGATATCTATGTTCTCCTGTCAGTGTCTTCATATGTTTTCCCATTTGTATATGTTTGTGTTGTCTTCAGTAACCAATCCTGTTAGAATACCACTAAACCAAATGACTTTATTTTATATCAATTATCACTTTAAAAACTTTGTCTCCAAATCACATCATGAGGTACCAAATACAAGGATTCAATATATTAAAGTAAGGGAGCCAATTCAGTCCAGAACACCATCTTTTGTGGAATTAAAACTGATTAGAAAACTGAAGACAAGAGAATATTACCAGAATAACATTATCACAGGAAGGGAATAAAAAGCTTACACTGAGCCTCAGAAGAATATGTCCAGAAGGTTAACTACCAGTGAGTAATCTAATGCATGTAAAGCGCAACACTAAAAGTTTTTCCAAACAAACAAAATTGGAGCCCAAGAGAGCTGTGTAAAGTAACCATGAACGATAGGCAGAAAATATATTATTAATAATACCAATACAGGTGAATAGAGAATGCCCAAAAGGATTAATTTACAGATTTATAAAACAATGATCACTGTCAGCAATACAAAACAAGTTTAGAACAGGAGGGAGATGGATGCCTTTTTGTCACGAAGGACTTGTTATATAACTGCTTTTATTTTCAACAGTCAACAAACCTGAGTTTATAAGAGGATTTTTAGTGACTATAAAGTTTAGAAAGGCATGATGTATGTTGTATCAGTTTTTTGTAGTAACTAATGTAAAAAAAAATTCTGTAATTATATAAAATTTGCAAAGATGTCTACCTGAATGAATTTGGGTAAAAGTATAACATTGATTCTTCTTAATTATACTATGACACTATGTTCTTCTTTATAAAATAAATTTTTTCTTTCTTGAAAAAATAATGACAAATTAGGTGACTTTGAGATAACATGGATGGACCTAGGAGGAATCCTTTTAGCAGAAATAAGTCAGAAAGAAAAGGACAGAAACAGATGGTTTCACTCTCATATATGTGATACAGGGAAAACAAACAAAAGGCCGAGAGGAAAAGACCAAACAAGCTAAGAACCAAACTAAAGCTTACAGCTGGGGTTGGGGAGATGAGTGGGAGCGGTCAGGGAGGGGCTGTGTGAGAGAACCCCAGGGAATGCAAAGATGTGAAATATATATATATATATTATATAATTATTTTAAAAAATCAGTAGGGTGGAGACATTGATAAAAGTATAAGAGGCTGCAGAAGGAGAGGTCAGCCATTCTGGGTGTTGGCCATCCCAGAGGTTAGCACCTAGGCAGTATTGTCACCCCAGGGTTCTAGTGTCCCAGGATTGCACCAGAGGGGAATAATGCTGAAAACTGAAGTGTGAACCCCTCCAGAGACAGGGGAGGTGAACTTGCTAGAAACGGAGTCTCTGGACCTCCTAGAAATGGGAGAGGAGAAAGTCTCTGGAAACTTGAACTGGGGACGTTTTGGGGGAAGTGAAAGCTAATAGAAAATCAAGTGTTGGCCTCTCAGAGGCAGGGGAGGTGAAAGCTGGTGAACACACCTTTTGACGGTGTGGCCTTTTGTTCAGAATAGTTGTTCCTGGTACACAGTCAAGGGAAGATGCCATTTTAGAAGCTTGGCCTTTTGTTTGTTACTACCTGTTTCCATATCTGGAGTGTAGGGAAGATGCCATCTTGAACACTTTCTGCTTAGGACTTTAAAACTGGACAATAACTGAAGTAATATAACTGGTCGCTTGTGGCATCAGTGACTATGATTTTCCTTGTCTATTATATAAAACCCATTGCTGTTCCCTGAACCTGAGTGATCTTGCAAATGTGTACCAAAGTGAAAGAACTCAAACAGGGAGACTCTATTGAGCACTCTCCTGGGTCAGAGTTTTAGCTCCAATATTATTTTTACTGTTTACTAGAGAAATTGCCCTCTTTCATTTCATTTAGCTTTTTAGTCTACTCAATGGTGGTGTTATGAAGTAGATTTCAAATAAACTCAGCCAATGACTTTGATCACATACACAAAAATGCCCGGCCTTTTTTATGGTTTTTAAAAAACTTAACTAGTTTGAGAAATCATATTTTGAAAACTTAACTTGGTAGGTCTTTCATTTCTTTTCTGCTGGTACTAGAAAACCAAGGGCTCAGGATAACAGTTCACAGGTGATGTAGTGGTGGGAAAGCTTTGTGCTATATAATGAGATACACACACACACACACACACACACACATATATATACAATTTTATAAATTAAAAAAAAGCAAGGGCTGAAGCAACTCCATAAACCAGTTGCATGACATGCAGTTTATACATACAGACAGTGCCACACATTCAATATTCATTAACAGTAAAAATGTTGATTTTTGAAAAACCAAAAATAATATATGTATGGATGTCAATATGCAAGTATGGAATGGTATAGAAAACTAGCTTATATGGGTAATTTTGTGCATTACCACAACCCCCTTTTAAAATGGTGCTTTCATATTTGTAGTGTAATTGAAATTATAATCAGTATGAATCTTTAAAGTTAACACTCTTATAAGGAAAATAGTGTTGCTTTTTGTCAAAAATAGAGATGACCTTGCCCGAACAGAGGACACAAAAGATGGTTTATTTTGTGAAAATTTATATTTATGACCAGCAAAATATTTCTCTGATGTCTCTGATTCTCCTCTCTGGTACTGTGAGAAGGCAACTTTGGTTAGTTGCTCCCACTCACATCTGAACAAAGCTGCAATAACAGCAAATGGTCCTTGGAAATCATAGTCACATTAGGCTGCTGTTCAAATAGCTTTTAGGGTTTTGATAATAGGAGGCATTCCTAATAACTGGTGACTCTGTGAGACCCTGCCCAGAAGGCCTCCAAATGGCAGCACACAATTTAAATTTTAATCTGGAAACAGTGTCAATGATGAGATTCCAGCTGGGGACCTTCTGGTCTGAGGGCCGGTGTTCAGCCTCCCCATTAGCTGCCCCAAAGCTTCATTGAGTTGATGAGTGAATGCCCCTACTCTCTTTACTCTTTCCACTCCATACACATCTCCCACCTGATTCCCCAGGATGGCAGGAAGCTGTGTTGCTTTGCCTCCATAGAAACTCTCTTGGACCTGATAAAGCATTCTCACATTGTTGTGATCCAACCAGACACTATTTGTGCTTAACATCAGTGGAATGATGTTCATCATTCTGACAAGTGATATCTTTCTGAACTTCTCTCCTTTCCTGTGCTGGGTGGGCTTTGGGACATACTTACTCAGTTTAAGTTTCAAATGAATGCTGGCAATTGCAAGCCATGAAAAGGAGCAAAGTGCTTTATTTTTTCCTACAATAAGCAATAACCCTTAGTATAATAACTCGACACAAGTTAAATAGCTAAGGGGAACATTAGTGGGACCTGGTCGGCATGGAAAGGAACAGCTGGCCATGTTAGTGATCATCATGTGTCATTACTTGGGAAGTCCACTCCCAATTCCACTGTTAACTTGTATTTCCTGAGTGTTTAGACAGTCACAAACAACAGATGAGAAAGTATCGCAATAGAACATTGGAGGCAGAACTCTAGATGTCAACGTGTAACAATGCCAGGTTTGGTTTCCCATAAACAGAAAGGAAAAAAATCTTTTTAACTGAAATAAAGTTGGAAAGGAAATTTTGACACCCCCTCTAAAATCTCTCTCATATCTCTCCATAAGTCATTTTTTTATTTTTATCTATCTTTTTTGTTTAGTCCCAACCTCAGTTTGAGGAACTGGGAAACACCTAGAGAATGAAACTGAAGCCCAAGAGTAAGTTCTCTCTCCCATGCATGCCAAAGAGCTGCCACCTACTGTGTAAACTTTTTTTTTTTTGGATTTTTTACAATATATGATTGCATAATTGTTGAACTACCCCACCCATCCATGACCCCTCTGGTCTCTTCGCCTCCTTTCTTTTTTGTTGGCTGTCCATGTTTAGTCTGTTAGTCTTTTTTTCTTTCTTTCTTTGCCTTCGTAGGCCAATCCAAGTGCCTTTGGTTTGTAGTAATGCTTCTTGTTTCTTGGTGGCTGTTCTCTGTTGTTTTCTGCCTCATTTTGTTGCTTCCTTCTCATTATGTTTCAGGTCTTTGGCTTTGGGGGCCTGATTCCCAGCCTTATGTTTTGGTAGAGCAGCTCCTCAATGGGGATAGCCATCAGCTAATAGTAGGTCTCTTAGTCTCCTCCTTTGGAGCTTTGCTTTGGGGTCACTGCCAATCTGCAGGCATCCTCCCTCTGTGCAAAGGGGGTGTGCAGTGCCTTATTGACCACATCTCTGTACCAGGTTTTTGGTCACAGCTCCCCAATGAAGTAGTAGGCGTAGTTCTTTCATATTTGTTCTTACAGTTCAGTGCTCTGTGGTTCTTGCCTTGCTCTTTTTGAGTCCTGCCTAAGAGGCATGTCTTTTAAGGGTCTTCCTTGCTATTTCTCACCTCTTCTGTTTCTGTAGTTGAAGAGCATCTCAAAGTACTTATAGCTGGTGCAGGCTCATTGGAGTGGAGGCAAACCGAGAGGGGTCAGTGGCGAACCCATCCCCCGCCAAACACACACTGTACCCTGCTTCTTGGCAAGACTTGGGTGTGCCAAGCCCATGCCCTGGCCAGAGCTAGCCATGCAAACGCCTGGCCCCACCCCACCCCCACCAGGTAAGGAGGCGAAAGCCTGCATGTCGGGAGCAGTGGCTGACGTCAGGGCAGCGGAAGGCACAGGCCATCAGAGACCTGCATGGTACCTGCACACCAGTGGGGCCTGTTTCTCCAGGCCAACCACCATGGCTCCATCCCACCCTCCAGAAGCAAATGGAGCCACTGTGTGAGAAGCACAGTGACCACGCCATCATGGTGCTGCTACTCTTGTCATTTTTAATAGAATTTTTTTTAATTCCCAAATTGCATCAATGACTGGTAAAAATGGTGATTTATCCCAGACAAGATGTGTGAATCTAAAGAAAGGATGAACATGAATACCTGGATTCCTGGACTACTCTGAGCACAACTCAGCTGTTTCCACTAGGCTCCATTAGCAAACCTATCCCAGCACCCCAATACCCTCAGCAGCAGAATTAGATACTTGTTTTGATTTTTTTTTTAACCACACACAGGAGCAAATTTCTGCAAGGTGGAAATGGGAATAAAAATCAGTGTTTTGGAATTTTTCTTTGCAGATAGTCATCAAATGAGGTGCAATATTTGCTAACAGAGGATAATTTGAATTATCCACGGATAGTTCAAAAACACAAAGAGTGCATTACCCAGATATCTCTATTTAAAATAGATTTGCTTTTGTTCATCAGTGCAATGCACATGGCTGGGAAATGGCAAAGTGCCAGAATGAAACTGCTCCTAATTTTCAGAGGAGGCCACCAGCTAATTACACAGACTGCAGGTGTGAAGAGAGAAGCTCAAAGTAATCAATAGCAGTAATTAATCTGCTAGACTGGAGCTAAAGAGCTAACAGCTGGACATCAGAAATGGACACATGCAACAAGATCAGCAATAATTACCTCTTTAAATATTGAATTTCCATAGCAACAATTAGGCATATAAATAAAGGCTGGAAACCAAGGCTTCGAGGCATGACACTGCATGGCAAACACAACATTCCCTGAATCAACCCTTTTAATAAAACACCAACAATATGCTTGGACTGAGTCAATCAGTTTCCAGGGTTGGGAGAAACTGAATGTAGCTCCTTCAGTGTCATCTTTCTTGACAGCTGTCATTGGGTATGAGATCCTTGAGTCACAAAGATGGCCCTAGAAGTTTGCCTTGGATAAGATAGCAACAGTGCCTTCCCACTTCACATTAGACTGCAGAGGTACTAGTTACAAGTCTCATCTGTGAGATATATGCATTTTTTTTTAAAAATCACAAAATTTTGAACAAAATTTCTAAATAAGTTGCTGGTACCATCAATCTTGAAGGAAGAAAGGCAGATAATCCTATTTTCCAGGCTTTTGCAAGACCAATATAACAAGTGTGACCAGATATTAAGGTTTCTTTGACATTCTTTTGCTTTGTGGAAAGAATAAAAAGAAACCTTTTTTTACTGAAGTTTGCTTTGAGAAATGGAAAGATGGTAATTACTTTTAAGGCATTGAGAAATGGGAAGACAGTAATTACTAAATGTGGATGAAGTGGTTGGCAACATGCTACATACTCTATGTTCTTCATCCATATGAACCAAACATTGTCTTGCTAGGCATATAAATAAAGGCTAGAAAACAAGGCTTCCAGCCTCCATCCCCCATAGTCAATGCATGGAAAAATGTAGAAACATAATTTCAACTCCTGGGAGTTTTGCATATATTTCAATATACCACACAAAAGTCTTTAGAAAGAGAATCCATCCTCTAAAACGTTACAAATTATTGTTATGATTTCATAACAATATATTTATAATCTGCCATTGTTGCCAAAAAATAAATCAGTGACAAAATGATTACTCAATAGGTGTTTAAATATATCTCCTTTTGTGTTTATTAGCTTTGTTTTTAGTTCACAGCTTTCACAGTCATTATTCAAACAAATAAATATGCTTAAATGACATTGACCAATCATTTACTTAACCAGAATCAAATTGCAGATTAACTCTGAAATATTGAATTTCAACTTTATCATTATCAAAACAGTATTTCTTATTAAGATTCCATTATCTATCCAGCATAAAAACAACAAATCAACAAATAGAAGATTGAAAATGATACTCTGCAAATAAAATAATAGAATTGCAAGGTCTAAAAAGATCAATAGTAGATTTCAAAACTATTATGAAAAAGATATAGAACAAATATAAGGGTGAGTCAATGAACTTGAAGAAATGAAATAGAAATTTTTTTCGAAAGTCTAAAGATCAACATCAGCAAGGAGAAAAAAAAAACCATATGATAATATCAATAGAGCAAGAGAAAGCATTCAATAAATCCAGCACCCATTTATGATAAAAGTCCTTGGAAAATTGGGGATCGAAGGAACATATCTCAATATAATAAAAGCCATGACAAACCTACAGCAAACATCATTCTAAATGGAGAAAAACTAAAATCATTCCAACTAAGACCTGGAACCAGGAAAGGTAGCTCACTCTCCCCACTACTTTTTAACATTGTACTGGAAGTTGTAGCCAGGGCAATAAGGCAAGAGAAAGATATGAAAGAAATACAAGTAGGAAAAGTAGAACTGAAGCTATCACTATATGCAGATGACATTGATTCTTTATATAGAGAACCCCCAAAAATCTACAGAAAAACTTCTTGAAACAATAAACCATTTTAGTAAGGTTACAAAATCAACACACAGAAGTCAGTAGCTTTCCTATACACAAAAACTCAAACAGAAGAAGAAATAAAAAAATATCCCACTTACCTTTGCACCAAAAAAAATTAAATACCTGGGAATAAATCTAACAAAACATGTGAAAGAACTATACAAAGAAAACTTTAAACCATTGCTAAAAGAGATAGAAGACAAAAGGAAATGGAAAGACTTTCCCTGCTCATGGATTCAAAGAATCAACATCATCAAAATGTCTATCCTACCAAAAGCAATCTACAGATTCAATGCAATCACTATAAAAATCACAGTAACATTCTTTAAAGAGATAGAACAAACATTACTGAAATTCATATGGAATAACAAAAGACCTC
>PVHY01019824.1:0-26688 GCA_004024945.1 Uropsilus gracilis | reverse complement strand
AGTACATCTCTTGTACATGCTGGAAAGTACTGTATTACACTGTATTGACATGCTGCAGGGCATGGTGGTAAGATCAGTGGCTTCATCCCCCCTCTACATATTTCCCAAGTTTTATGTTTTATGTAATGTTTACCTATAACTTTCTTTCTTTTTTTTTTTTTGAGACTAGGTCTCGCTATTTTTGCCCGGGGTATCATCAACTCAAGCAATCCCCAGCCTCAGCTTCCCAGGTAGCTGGGAATACAGGCACACGCCACCATGCCCAGCTATTTTTTGGGACTAGGTCTCACTATGTTGTCCTAAGCGGGACTTGAACCGCGATCCCTAGCCCCAGCTGCTTCGTAGGCTGAAGTTTTCAGGCACAAGCCACTGTACCCAGCTCTCGAGTTTATCTTATTTCCCCCCTCTTAATAGCTGAATATATTCTATTATGTAAATCTACCACATTTTAATCCAGTCATCTGTCATTGGGCACTTAGGTTGTTTTTATAACTTGGCACTTTTTTCTATAAATTTACCACTTTTTTTTTTTCTTGAGACTAGGTCTCACTATTTTTGGCCGTGGAATCGCAGGCTCTCGTTGCCCAGGATACCACAGACTAAGGCAATCCCCAGCCTCAGTTTCCCAGATAGCTGGGATTACAGGCGCGCGCCACCACGCCCAGCTATTTTTTGGGAACTAGGTCTCGCTACGGGCCCCAGGTGGGACTTGAACCACGATCCCTAGCCCCGGCCGCTTCATAGGCTGAAGCTTACAGGCACGAGCCACTGTGCATGGCTTCCTAGGACTTTTTTTTAACTAAGAAAAAATAATGAGAAAGAAAAAAAAAAGTCAAAATTCCCTTGGTTCTGTGTGACTCTTGTGAAAACATGTCACTATTTTTTAAAATCTGCTCTGTTGTGGCTTCTTGGAGTTGCTGATAGGCAGAAAAGAGGATAAGGGTAAGGAATCATTCCCATTTAACCAAACCAAGTAACGTTTTCTTTTTCAAACAATTTGAAAAGGACGTTATTCTAATAATTTACTGCACCAATCTGGTGCACTTAAATAGGCTAAATGCAATGTGAGCTTTTTTGGTGACAGGAGTGTATTAGTCTGTAGCTAAGTGTATTCAAATGCAGTCCAATGGTGCCTCAAGCCTCACGACCATGGGTCTGTTGCACCCATACTGGTAGTAGCAGGCAGCTGGGCTCTGAGCATCCCGACTGCTTTTTCCAGTCTTCCATTATTAGAGGCAGCAAAGCACAGAGCTGAAAAGACTACTTGGACCTGAGCAGAAATTAGGGATTAAAACTTACCCTGAGTAACTTACTTAAAAACTTAGTGTCTCGGTTTCCCCATCTGTAAAGATGGGTATGTATCAGAACCACAGGCTTGTCAGAGAAGGTCAACAGTGCCCGGCAGCAGGAGCACTCAATCCATGTGAATGCTGGTACTGTCATGATGACAATTAAAGATCACTGGTATTGTCATGATGACAATTTACTACAGCTGCTTTGTTTGCCGTGGTTATAGATGCTTCCTGAGAGTGAGGCTACCCTGTGGGATTATTCTGAAGCAACTCCCATCCAACTTCCTATTTGCTTTCAATTGTACTCAACTGTGGTCCTGGAAACCAGATTAGACATTCTCGATTGGGGTTGGTTTCTCAGTTCCTAGATGCCCTTGTCTTGTAAAATAGACTTAGTTTACAATCTACTGTGACTGTTCAGAAATTTATTCTCTATGGAGGCAATGGGGGTGAAAACAGCTTTGACACTTGGTAGTTCTAGATGTGATTGTGGTCCTCAGGAGGTAGAAACACTTAAGAATAGCAGAGTGTTTTTGTCTATTTGGTTCTTTTAAATAAAGTGTACAGGTCTTGGGAAGAACTGTAAAATGTTCTACGCTTAAAAGGCACAAAACAATTTTAAATCAGCTCAATTGTGGATGACCAGGGAGGCAACATACCTCATATATTCCAGACGGTAAACAGACAAGAGATAGGTGGACATGGCGAAGTCCAGTTTGTTGATGAGGGCAGACACTTCGGGGGCAGGGTCCAGCAGGTTGATGATGGTGCTTCGGAGTTCACTCAGTTCAGCCTGTAAGAAAGGGAAGCTTGAGGGCTCAGGTAGAACATTTTAGGGGAAGATCATCTTCTTTGAGGAGACGTGAAACCCCAAGGATAAACACATGTCAGCCAGGATAACAAAATAATGTGTTCTCATTATTCTAGAGATCTTGGCAAAACCCCTGCCCTGCATCATATGTCCCTGGCAGGACAGGAATCCTTACAGGGGTGACTGTGTCGTTTTTCATGGCTGAATTATACTGGAGAACGGACCGCAGTGGTTCTTTGCTGGGGAAGGTAAGCAGGGGGGACTTGGTGGCTATTTCACAGACCCCCTCATACCACTCTTCCGGCCAGAGTCCTGCAAGAGAGAGCATATGTGTGAGACTAGTGAGACAGTAACAATCTTTACAAACATGGGCCCTTTATTTGAGCCAACCATCCTGAAACAGGACACAGAAATAAGTCTGTTACCTAACCTGGGCAGGTTCATGCTAAGATAAGTGGTATTCTCAGAATCCTAAACTAGATCTGAAAGGATAGCATCTGCAAATACTTGTAGAAAAAAGCAGCAGTGAATGTACACATTCAACATTAGGTTGAGTCCTACAGCACTTCTGTTAATCATTCTACACTGTTTTCTTTGGGACTGCACACATAACCTACCTGATCCCTCCACAGCGAATCCCATCAGGACGGAATATAGCCAAAAATCCCGGAAGAGCTTCTGCAAACGAGGCTTGGCTTCTTTGATGGGTGGCAGCCGTCGGGTAAGCTGATATGCAGAGGAGAGAGGAAGAAAAGGTTATTTGCTAATGAAACTCCAGGATCTACAAGATGAAGTCAACCAGACTCATTTTCCAACAGCTTTACTAGAATTAGACTTGGCAGGAAAAGGAACACTGAGCAATAACCTACACTTCTTGATTAAGTCACCACTTGGCAATCATTTACTAAGGATCTAATATTCTGCTTTAAAGTTGACTTGCTAGAGTTCTATCACAGATGTATTTCTTCCACAATTACAGACAGGGCACAGGTGCTAGCTCAGGGTTGCAACATGCTGTGTTGCAGACGAGCTGTTTCTCCTTGAAAGATACTAAATCTTGTGTCCATGGGGAGCTAGTCCCTCAAGGAGACTTAGGAATGAAGGAGGCAAGGTATTCTGGCAAGATACTGAGGGGCGGAGAAGTGCTGGAGAAGGCAGCAATGGACAAATGTGGCTCAGGCAGGAAGACCAGAGCCACAAAAGCACAGCTGATAAGAGGTTTTCATCCTTGCCAGTGGGTAAGAATGGCAGGTATGACAACATATTGTAGGGCTGATTGCCTTTGAGGTGACACACCTGCCTGGGTTGAGGCCCCAATCAGATCTGACAGGTTCCAGGCCACAGTCTTAACTGAGTGAAGGTCAGGATTCATAGAATATTTCACTCTCAATGGATTTCACTCTCAGGCCCCAAGCGACTCTGAAGTCCAAGGTAGTACTTAACTATAGCACAGTAAGTACTGACACACAGAGAGAAAGTGGCTCCCAAAAAATCTACCTCTGTCTTGGGCTCTCCCCCCAACTAAGATTCTTGGTTCCCTCCTGAGGGCATGGGATTGAAAATACCCTGTGGATTTCTCCCTGTTCTGACAATTTCTGGCAACTGAGCCAGCTGAGAATGTGCTAGTTCCAAGTGAAGGGAAAACCACAGTGGAAATACAAAAGGTGCTATAGGTGCTCTGAAGTATGCTGCGATAAAGACACAGTACGGCTGTGGCTGGATCCTTTTCAGACATACCTGCACTCAAGGGAGATAGAAAAGAGGCAGGAAGGCTTAAAGAAAAATCTTTAGATGATAGGGTTCCAGTCTGTTCCTTTTTGTTCCCAAGACAGAAAAGGCAAAAGCTAAGAGGAAAGGTTTACAAAAGATAGCTGATCTGCTTTCTCCTAAGATGATCAAGATCAGGGGGGGGAAAGACTGAAATAGATAAGAAAGATAAAAGATATAAAACCACCAAATGCAAAGCATGACTCCTGACTGGATCTTGGATTGTTTTTATAAACTATCAAAGTAGTGACAGAGAAGTCAGACTTGGACTAGAAGACTAAGATCTGATTTTCCCCAGTGAAACACAGACATAGACCAATGCAAAGACCCTTCCACTTAAGAGAGTATGGCGCTAGTGCTCAGGGCTCCAGGGCTCGAGTGTCATATACTTTCAAACACTTTGGAGGAGACCCCTCCCAAAGTCACTCATCAGAAATTTAGCATAAATGGCAAAAACTGCTTTATCTGAGTTGATATTTGGATGTCCCTTATTCAATTCTACAGTATATTTAAAAATCTTATAATAAAAAAGTTAAAAACATATATATATACATATGGCAACACTTATTTGAAACTGGATAGAAAGCAAGGGAGTATGTGTGACAGAAAAGTTCACTTTAAGGTAGGGGCCCAAACCACATACCTTTAACAGAGAAGAGAAAAATGTGTAAAATGTCAAGGGTTAAAATTCAAGTTTTTCAATAATGGATGACATGACCAGAAATCAAGCTGGACTTGGAACCAGGAAACATTACTGGTTTGGGTTTAAAAATAACAAAAGTAACACACAGTCATAGAAAAGGAATCCCAATTCCAAAGTATGTAGAGTACAATAAAGGAAAGCGTTCCACCTCCTCTTGTTTCCAGTGTTAAAAGCTAGATGCCTACGATTCAATCCAGCAATCCCTCTTGTGGGAATCTACCCAAAAGTCACCAAAACACCAATTAAAAAAGTACACCTGTACTCAGATGTTTATCACAGCACTATTTACAATAGCCAGGATATGGAAAATGTTGAGAGCCGAACGTAGAGAGCCGAAAGGACAGACAGAAAAGATTGCTTAGTATGAGGTAAGGATTGGCTGGAGGTGATGAGCCAGTCAATGCTCTATTAAACAAAGAAAGGGGTATATATAGAAAACAGAGCACAATTCATGATGAATTTCAAAGGAAGGCAAAAATGGTGAAGATGCAATAAAACTGATTAACAGGTTAACTTTACCAGTTCCTGTGAGGTAACTGGGGGCAGGGAGATCACTCACAAAATGATTGCTATCTCTTTAAGGGATGTTTCCTTTGGTAAACACTGGACTGATAAAGTCCCCCAGAAAATGAGTTGTTCCTCATTTTCACAGCATAAATTCAGTCTAATCTGTGATAGTGCTGACAAAAACAAACCAAATATGCCAAAACTGATGAATGGCTGAAAGAATTGTGGTATATTTACATAATGGAATACTATTCAGCAATCAAAACTAACAAATATGGAACTACAAACAGGCCAACAGGCACATGAAAAACTGTTCAATGACACCAGCAGTCAGAAAAATGCAAATCAAAACCACAATGAGATAATACCTCACACCAGCAAGAATGGCCCATATCAAACAAACAAACACAAACAAACAAAACACAGGCAGCAGTAAGTGCTGGCATGGATATGGAGAAAAAGGAACACTCTTACACTGCTGGTAGGAATGTAAACTGGTCCAGCCACTATGGAAGGCTGTGTGGAGGACCCTCAGACTATGAAAATGAAAATGGAACTGCCATTCAACCCAGCTTTTTTGCAATCTACCCAAAGGAGACCTCAATGTGGTTACAAAAGGACACCTGTACTCGGATGTTTATTACAGCACTATTTATAATTGCAAGGACATGGAAGCAACCCAAATGTCCCAAAACAGATGAATGGATGAAAAGGATATGATATATATACACAATGGAATATTACTCATCAATTAAAAATGACAAATTTGATGATTTTATGACAACATGGATGTACCTGAAAGAAATCTTATTAGCAAAAACAAGTCAGAAAGAAAAAGACAGAATTCAAATGGTTTACTAATATATGGGACATAGGAAAAACAAACAAAAGGTCAGGAGGAAAAGTCAAAACAAGCTAAAAAAAAACAAACTGAAGTTCACAACTTGGTGGGGGGTTGGAGGGGTGAGGAAGGGAAGAGTCAGGGAGGGGAGAGTCCTGGGGATTACAAAGATGTGAAATAATTATCTATATAATAAAGTATTTATAAAAAACAAACAAACACAACAAATATGAAGCATTTGTGGTGATGTAGATGGACAAAGGGAATCATATTAGCAGAAGTAATTCAGAAAGAAAAAGACAGAACCATATGGTCTCACCAATAGATGGGATATAGGAATAATAAACAAAAGGACAAAAAAAAGTCAAAATAAGCTGACAACAGAACTGGGATAAACAGCTAGGGAAGGGGAGGTGGGAAGAGAGAGAAGGGGGAGAGAGAAATTAGGGAGGAGCACAAGATGAGGGTTCACAAGTGATGGGGATGGAGAGCCCTGGGAAATGCAACAATGTAATATAATTATACACATACATAAGCATAAATACTTAAAACAAACAAACCAACAAAGCTGGCTGCCTCTCCTTTCTGCTCCTTACTGTAAATGAAAGTGTGCACTAATAAAGTGGTAATAGCTAATGTTTACTGAGTATTTATGTGCTGGGCACCACTCTGTGCTTTCTATACAGTTATCATCTCACTGAATTGTCACAATGACTATACAGTTGATGTAACTATTTCCCTCAAATCAGAGCAGAAAATATAGAGAGTCGGGGAGAGGGTAGAAGTGTGGTTTTAACTGGGGAGGTTAGTGTAGTAGTAGCCAAGTGACTGGTGGGAGAATACCCCTGTAGAAAGAAGAGGGAGGGTCAAGGCTCTGACAAGAGCATAGGATTAGTGTGTGTGTGAATAGGGTAAAGACGGAGGCAGACGACCAGGATCAAATTGTGTGGGGGTTAACAGACCCCACTGAGAAAATAACAGCCTCTTCAAATTGGCCTGAGGATATATATGGTGAATCAGGCTTAGACTAAGAAGGAACAGTGAAGGTTCTAGAGAAAATAGCTGGTCAAAGCTAACAAGTACTAAATCAATGCCACATCCAGGGCACTTCCCGTGCCCTGAAGTCAATGAATAGCCCTTTTGCATGCCAGAAGTTCTCAAACAACACGCAGATACCCTCTAGAGACTCCTCACACACTCACAGACTGAGTCCCACTCAGAATCTAAGTTGTCTGGGTGACATTACCAAACACACTCTGGGGTACTGAAATGAAAGAGCAAGCTGGTCTTCCAGATAATACAGAGTACTCATATACTATTTTTTATTCAAAATTAACAATTAAAAAAAAAAAAAACGATAACACCATCCCTGGACTTCTTTTAGCTATATAGCTCAGTATCACTGTCTGCCTCATAAAGGAGAGCTGGAATGTACATTCTGGCAGAGAGCAGTGATCCCTGATGTCAAGGTCTCTCTATACTATAAATCATTAATCTTATTCCTCACTTCCATTTTTCATTGAGAAAAAAGTTCACAAAACAATGGGGACAACTGCCAACTAGCCAACCCAGCTGTATTAGCCCTGGAGATGAGGGTGAGGCCAGATCCAAGAGCAAGAAGACATCAGTGGAGGGCAGATGAGCAGTTCCAACTTTCAGGGCATCATTAGAGCTTTCACTGATGCAGCCCAGGCCTACAAGTTCGAGGAAGGTCTTGGTTATATGGTGGCTTTATCATGGACTGTTCCTGTAAGCACACTGACAACAGTCATGCATTCAAAACATGAAATTTCACTGGAATTGGAGCCAACAAGTCACAAACCACCCAGTAATGATCACAGACACAGCTTGGATTTGTGCTGACAAAGCTAGTTGAGTGGTGTTTGATTTGGGATATGTTTACTTTGGAAAACACACAACAGCCCAGCACCAAAGTTCACATTGAAACCCACTGGTAAACCCTGGCTGGTTTCATCTCTGCAACACCACTTCTCTGAGCATAGAGGTGAGTCTTGTTTCTAACATTTCTATCAATAATAAATATTAATGTTCAGTGATCAGAGATTAGTAACTGGTGCCATTTTTCTCTCAAACTATGAGTTCCAAAGTTCTCATTATCTTAGAAACTGGAAATGGTATTTATTTTTTAATCTGCCTATGAAAAAATTCTGTCCGTTATTTTGTTGGAAAAATTTACAAAACTGGAATAGAAAAGTACTGTACTTATGTTAATAACTGTACTATAATGATACATGAGAAGGTCCTTATTCTTAGTCATTTTCCCCTGACATATCAGGGAAAGTCTGTGCATGTGTAGAGACAAGAAAAAAAATAAAGCAACAATTCCAAAATGTAAAAGTCTGTGAACCTGTGAGCAGAGTATATAGGGATTACTCTCCATACTCTCTATACTATCAAAATTTCTATAACTTTGAAATTTTTTTCAAAACAAAAAGTTTTTTAAACTCTAGGCAGTGAATTCTCTCCCACAGTATATGCTCTTTGAGCCTGGAGACAATAGCCAGAGGTGGCATGGCTAAAAACTCCAACCCTAATCCATGTACTGACCATATGAAAGCAACATACAGAAATTCATCATATATGAAATCATGTACAAAGGATTCGCCTTAAAGAAAAACAATACTTTCTCTTCAAAGGAAGTAATCTGAATTTAAGTGCAACCTAGTGATAGCTTTAAAATGCCTTATATAACTTCTGATGCACTAAATGGCAAAACGGGAGGATTTACCTTTTTAGACCCCTGATTTTAACCCATAGAAAATATGAGATCTTTTCTCCTTCCTCTGGTAAGGAATAATGAATCTACTTTTGGCTTTTAATCTTATAATGTAGGAATAATACATTAGGAGCCACCAGGGTAGGGGGTGGGGGAGGAGCAGCGTCCAAATATGCTATCTGGATACAATATACTAGGTTGGATATATATCTGGATATAAATATACTCTCTGGGTGAATGTCTTTATTTATTACCCTATCTGGTTTCACTACTTCACTGAAATCTTATTTAAGTTAGTTTTTAATCTCACTTTTATCTAAGAAAGATTTTTCTAACTTTTTAAAGTATATTGCCATCAAGTCCCATGCCCATTCTATTTGGAAACTGAACCCAATTCTACTGTGGTCACATGCATTAAAAATTGTCTGATGCTTGTGTGAGGCACTGAAGCATCAGCCTGGTACCAAGACGGGTATGGGAAAAGAGAACAGACACTTTCAGTCCAAAACTATGTGGTATTTCTTCTCCAAAATGTGCAATTCGAAAGTTCCTCAGTTGTGAGTTGAACATTTCATCTTATTATTTTATCTATACTATAGGGAAATATGAAAGGAGGAAGTTTGGGGGCCAGAAAATCAGTACTGGGGCTTGGGGCAAACAAGGCAGAGTACTTGACATGAGGATGTCTGGGGCTTCCAACTTGAATCTAATCTATCCAGTGCCATTCATTAGCAATGGGGTCCTGATATCTTAAATGTTGGGAGGATGAAGTTAGGTTACATAGAAAAAGTGCCCTGCACATCAGGTGGGCACTCCATCGAGTTACCAACATTAACAAAACAGAGAATTTCAAGCAGGGCATCCACATAGCCCCAATCTTTAGATCTAATAAGTTGAAATATTTGCTCAAAAGTTACCAGTTACTCTTATCCAGTCTACACTAGGAACAGATATTCTGGTTCTCAATTATTACAGAAGATGATTACACATATACAACAAATTCTTTTTGGGGTGATCAGAAGTGAAGCAGAGGTCATGCACATGCTTATAAACACCTACTGTCACTGCACTGGTGAAACAATGACACATTAAATACCCAGGTAACCAGGAAGACAAGATAAAGACAGTCTGGCAGCAAAACTGATTTGACAAGTAAAGTCAAATCCTCTCCTCCAACAAGGCAGGGGGTAAACAGATAAAGAATTGGTTTATCATGGGTGTATATTAAAAACCTATCTTGTTTACTTAAATAAATGTCTTTCTATAAGATATCTAACCTTCCCCTCACACATAACTGATGTCTGGTGAGATTATTTCTAATCCTATCCTATTATTTCTAATCTTTAAGCAGAAAAGATTCAGTTCCTCTTGACCACAGTGGGAGTTGGCTAACAGATACAAAGGAAAAGTACTCCTATAACAAGCCACAAAACCTCATAGGGATGAGACTATAATCACTAGGCACATTTCACTAGGTTTGAGAGGGTATGCATTACAGACAAGTTTCAAATTGCATTCAAATTAAACAATCCCACAGGAATACACATATTTTATATAATCTTCAGAATCTTTTTCACAAACCATAGCTCACACTAATTTTTCAATAACATCTCCATGACTCTCTTGGTACCCCAGCTCTGAACTTCCAAGTGTTTTGGTAGCATCCTTATAAGAAATCCTACTTTAGGCTGGGCGTGGTGGCTCATGTCCTTAATCCCAGCCTCAGGAGCCAAGGCTAGGAATCACTTGAGTGCTGGTTCAAGACTACCCCGTGCAACATAGTGAGACCTAGTCTCAAAAAAAAAAAAAAAAAGGAAAGGGAAAGAAACCCTGCTTTATTTTAAGTCTGTCCCCCAACTGGATAGTATGTCCTTTGGTGGGGAAGAACTTTATACCTCTGGTACCTAATATGCTGTTTGGAGTCAGGGGACAAAGAATAGTGGATACATGAAAAGGAAACTATCCCCATCTTCATAGCAGCCTCCCTGGACCCTAGAGCCCACATCATTCTAGATAGTTACAGTTTTGCAAACTTTTAAACAGATTCTTAATTGTGAACGCACAGATCTTTCAGGCAGGTTTACAAAACTCACACAAAATGTCAACTATCCATTTATCTTTCTCAGATTATCTTAGAATTCATTATCCAAATGTTTAAGGACAGGTGCTCAGAGGGCATTTTCCTAGTCAGAGACAGAGCACATGTGTGTGGAGGGTGGTGTGCTAGGGCACCTCTCACCATATTGTGATTTCCCTCCCAGCACTGCCAAAATGAAATGCCCATGCCAAGCCGTCATCATTTCTCTTTTCCTAACATTTGTGTGTGGGAACAAAGTCCTGGTGGATCAGCTTGAGAAAGGAGAGAAAGACTCTAAGTCTGTGGATCCCCAATGGAGGCAGTTAAACAACAAAACACTGAGTATGACCATTCTCCCTGCTGAGTTCCACAAGGAAAACACAGTCACCAATGTCTGGATCCCCGAGGGAGAGGAAGATGAGGACTATCTGGATCTCGAGAAGATTTTCAGCGAAGATGATGACTACATTGACATTATCGATGCAGTTTTGCCAACAGATTCAGAAGCCAATGCCGGGAACATCCTGCAGCTTTTCCATGGCAAGAGCCGGATCCAGCGTCTCAATATCCTCAATGCAAAGTTTGCTTTCAGTCTTTATAGAGCACTGAAGGAACAGATCAACACTTTGGACAACATCTTCATAGCCCCTGTAGGCATTTCTACCGCCATGGGGATGATTTCCTTGGGCCTTCAGGGGAAGACTCATGAACAAGTCCACTCAATTTTGCACTTTAAAGACTTTGTCAATGCCAGCAGCAAGTATGAAATCATGACCATACATAATCTCTTCCGGAAGTTGACTCACCGTCTCTTCAGGAGGAATTTTGGATATACTCTGCGATCAGTCAATGATCTTTACATCCAGAAACAATTTCCAGTGCTAGATGACTTCAAAAGTAAAGTAAAAGAGTACTACTTTGCTGAGGCTCAGGCAACTGACTTCTCAGACCCTGCCTTCATATCAAAAGCCAACAACCACATTATGAAGGTCACCAAGGGTCTCATAAAAGATGCTCTGGAGAACATAGACCCAGCTACTCAGATGATAATTCTAAACTGCATCTACTTTAAAGGTAAGAAATAGCTTCCATTTCTCAAACCAAAATACAGACACACTCTTAATATTCAGATAGATGAGGAACTGTGTTCTAGCACTGATTACTCAGGAAACCAAAACACAAGTTTAGATTAACAGGATAAAGGAATGTCATGATGAGGCGACACTTACTGAACCCTGTGTGCTTTATCCTTACTAACTCTTCACCACAACCTTGTAACTGTCACTGTTACATGTGTTCCCATTATACAGATAGGAGAAAAAGAAGTCAAATGACATTTTAAATGAGCACAGGAGTAAGGCAGCACAGAGTCACAGCTGCCCCAGGGAAGCTGCCTTTAGAGATGTTCAATTAGAATAATGTAAAAACCTTTGTGCTCCCTTCGGCAGCACATATACCAGAATAATGTAAAAACTTTTTTTTAACAGTTAGCTCACCTAGATTTCAGAGTTTTTTGCTTCTTCTCCCAATTATAAGTAAGCAGAAATACAGAAAAAAGATGCAAGGAGTCTGAAAATTGTTCAGCTTGAGTAACATACATGGACACCTTCAACTCCTTTTCAGTATTCTTTAGCACTAATGAGCAGGTGGAGTGGGGAAACTATTACTGTTCTGTGCCAGGCAAGAAGGTACCTAAAGGAGAAAACTTCCACTTCACAAGCCTGAAAAGTCAGAGGGCAAACATAGGGAATGAGTGATCATCAAAACTAGTGATCATGACACACAAATCACTCTCCTCCACCATCAACAACTAGCAGACAACAGGGTCAGACCTCAAGGTCTGTCTGGGTGGGAGGACATACTTCCTATCTTCAGGGCAGGCAATAGCAGTCTGAAGAAATGAAACCCAGAGGTTCTCTCCTGGCTGTTGCTGGTGATGGAGCCAGTCCAATCCCCAACTCACAGCATAGCAATTCTATGCCTAACCTGAAGTTGCTCAGCAGTTAAATCAGGCATGCATTCTATCAGATGGGCAAAGTAAAACTGAAGAAATCAGTACCACTGGAATGGCATGGAGGCTGAGCTGGGGTCCCCCTCAAATATCAAGCACAACGTCAGCCATATGGATCAAAGGTTGAGGCTCTAACACATTCTTGAAAATAACAAATACACACCAAATCCTTTTTATTACTATCAATACAAGTTTTGGAAGTTAGCAAACCAGACTAAGTCTGATGTCTCCACTCTTAGTTCACACAGTCTCAGGCAAGACATTCAACATTTCTCAGCCTAAGTCTCCTCATCTGTGTCATGGAGATAACAGTGAGGTAAGAGGTGAGAGCTCAATGAACTTGAGAAAGTACAACTGTTGATTCCAAAATTATATATTTAAGTATATATAACATTGCTAGTGATCACTAGAGCCTCTGCAGCAAGCTAGTTGGGTATTCAGAAACAGGCAGAAAAACAGTAATAAGTCAGGCCGGGCACGGTGGCTCGTGCTTGTAAGCTTCAGCCTATGAAGCGGCCAGGGCTAGGGATCATGGTTCGAGTCCCGCCTGGGGCCCGTAGCGAGATCTAGTTCCAAAAAAATAGCTGGGCGTGGTGGCGCACGCCTGTCATCCCAGCTACCTGGGAAGCTGAGGCTGGGGATGGCTTGAGTCTGTGGTACCCCGGGCAACGAGAGCCTGCGGTTCCACAGGCAAAAATAGCAAGACCTAATCTCAAAACAAACAAACAAACAAACAAACAGTAATAAGTCATCCTCACTAGAAAGGGGCTAGAGAAATGGCTAAAAAAGTCACTTTATAATCACCTGACAGTAATCAATATCATATCTGAGTGTACAAATAACAAATATATGTGCTTCCCACCACCACCATATGGGGGGGGGGGATTGGCCACTTAATTTAGTGCTGGGAATCAGAGGGATAAAAACACTTGTATCAACCAGGTTTTCATGGATGCTTGTTAAAGGAGGAAAGTCTAGAAGTATAATTTTAATCTCTAGCTCCCTAATTTGTTACTAATTTGTATTAATTCTAAATGTTATGATCCCTTTGTGAAACACATTAAAAAAAAAGCTCAAAAAAATTAAAAGGTTAAGCCTCAGGAAGAAGTCAGAAAGAAAGAACACCAGGAGACATGTGACAGCTCCAGTAGAATTAGGAAGAACAGTGATTCCCAGCAGTGGGTTGGGATGGGGTGGGGGGTTGTCTGAGTTCAGGGGAAATGTCTGGAGACATTTGTGGTTGTTACAACCAAGGAAGAGAGAAAAGCATTCTTGGTATCTAGTGAGTAGAGGGATGCTACCTAAGAACCCAAAACTGCACAAGACAGACACCCCCAACCGACTCCCCCCAACCACAGACAACTATGAGGCCTAAATGTTAAATAGTGCTGAGGTGGAGTAGCTTGCAGAGGCCAGCCAGGGAGAACAAAACTCAAGTTTCCATCACAAGTATCATCTGGCATTTAAACCTCCCAAAGAGGTTTATCTTATCCAACTGTTCCTCCCACCAGTTAGAAATGTTAAGCAAGTCACTTCATTTCTCTGTGTTTCTGTTCCTACATCTGCAAATGGAGCTAAGAAGAAAAATATCTCCCACTCATTGCTAGGAGGAGAAAATGAGATAGAATAGGAAAGGTGCTTAGAAGGTGTCCAGCACACTGTCATCAACTATTAATCATCCATGATTACTACTTCCCAGCATCTTAGAGCTAAAATAAATACATGCTTATTCCTAAATATACAGCGCTGCAACCAAATCTAAAGTATAGAGCTTGATGGCAGCGTTGTATCATCAATGTGTACTATTTGTCACTAACAGAACTACACAATGTCAAGGATGAGAGCTATCAAAACAGAGCTGATGTGAACTTAATGCTATTCTATTTACAGATAAAAATGTAGAGGCCCCAGCAAGTTATTTTCAGAATCTAATCCAGTCTAATTAACCTATCTACCAGTATCACACTTCCTACAAATATGTTAGTATTCTGATATTCTCGGTATCCTCTAAAACAGCATGATTCTCAAAGCATGGATCAGGAGCATCAGCATCACCTGAGAACCTATAAGATATGCAAATTATTGATCCAAACTTATGGAATCTGAGATACTAGTGTTGGGGCTGCAGTCTGTTGAAACCATCCCTCTGATAACACACTAAATAATGAAGACCATGGTTCTAAAAAAGCATTTTTAAAAAGTCCTGTTCCTCCTGATTTTACAGGATCCTGGGTGAATAAATTCCCAGTGGAAATGACACATAATCACAACTTCAGGTTGAATGAGCGTGAGGTGGTCAAGGTTTCCATGATGCAGACCAAAGGGAACTTCCTGGCAGCAAATGACCAGGAGCTGGACTGTGATGTTCTGCAGCTGGAGTATGTGGGAGGCATCAGCATGTTGGTTGTGGTCCCGCACAAGCTATCTGGGATGAAGACCCTAGAGACACAACTGACGCCCCAGGTGGTGGAGAGATGGCAGAAAAGCATGACAAACAGGTACTGTGGTCAGTGTTTGTTCTCTTGATCTCAGGGAATCTGGGGAAGCCTGGAATTACTAAAACTTTGGTCAGCTCAAGAAAGAGGGAGAAGTTTAACTAAATACCCACTAATTACTACACTGAACTGTTAACACAATCCAAATCCCTTGCTTGAGGAGGGGCAATCAGAGAGCAATCAGAGTTTCTGTGAGAAACACATCTGCTCTCTATAAAGACATTTTGTTAAGTTAAGAACACATGAATTAGAGTCAGCTTGCTCTGCCAAGTACTGCTTTCGGGTTTGAGCCCCGATTTCATCACTTATAAAAGAGGCATCATTCCATGACTTCCAAGGGTCACTATGAGAAATAAATAGAAGAATGATGTCCACAATCCCTCAAGGTGCCTGGAAGCTGAGAGAGGTCCTACAGGAATAAGCACTCCCCTTTAAGAAATCTTGAGTACTCTTAACCCATTTAAGGACATGTCAAATATGGTTTTCCTCTATTCTTATTTATTACTCCATAGTCAAAATGACAGGTTTTAAATATTTACTAAATTACTGGATTGTAACGTAAAATAGAGAAGTCACATTTTTATTTACTGGATACTAGGGTAGGCCCATATTAAGACAAAAGAACTAGGTCTCCAGTAAAATACAAAGAAATCAGCAAAGATCTGAGAAGCAGGCTCTCAGAGAGTATTTGTCCAGGTAACTAATCAATCATCATGCCATGTCAAATTTTTCCTTTAAAATGTGCCCTCTGTTACCTGCCTTCTAATACTCCACTGCCTGTGACTTCTAACCCTGAGTGAGGGAGGCCTAACCAGCCTACCTGCTTCATTCTTTGGTTACCCTGGTACTGGTTGCCAGAACAGTATTCCTAAGACACCATCTCTTCTTTCATTAACTCATTCATTCCGAAAACACCACCCCCTTCTTTCATTAACTCTCTGTGGTACCCCCCGACCCACAGAATACAGTTCAGTTTCTTGTCCTAGACCACAGGCAGAGTTCATCTGGTCTGCTCTGTTTCTCCTCCTCTTCTATTCTACCCCCTCTACAATCTGGCAGACCAGTGTCATGACCTCCAGCTCCACCTTTGTTCACATAGGGAACTTACTCCATCTCTCAGGCCATGGCAGCTAAGGAACAAACACCTCCTCTCCACACACCCTCCTGGATGTCTATTCTTGTCAAACACACCTTAACATACTTTCTTTACCATTCTTACTGCCTTAAATTTGAGTCTTATCTTGCTAAAAGGAAAGTAAGTTGTTGAGGAGTTCTTGCCTGACATGTCTCTACCCCCGAGAGTACCAGATCTGCTCCCATGTACACTACTGTTGCTATTCATCCAGTTAAGGACGAAATGAGTTGCTGTAAGGATTAAGAATGTTTTTGTTGCCTGGTATGTGAAGGGTTCTTTAAGAATACTGAAACTCCTTGAACAAACTAAAAAACACCTCAAACAAAAGAAATACTTTAGATGCCTTCTTAAATGAGAAACCAGTTCTGCCTCTGACCTAGAAGACAGGATGTGAACACAGTTAGCTAGGATATCAATAATCATGCCTCAATTTTAAGTAACTGGAATTAGAGACAGTAGGATGGTCTTCCCCAAATCCTCAACTGGCAGTACTAGAAAATGAATTTTAACAGGCACTGTTTCCATTCTGTGTTAAACACAACCTGAGAGTGGGAGCATTAGGTTGTGAACATTTGAAGGAAGCACCTCATTCTTTTGTAATGCATGGTACAATAAAACTGGGTTCTCTTTTCTTCTCTGACCAGAACTCGAGAGGTGCTCCTCCCCAAATTCAAGCTAGAGAAGAACTATAACCTGGTGGAGGCCCTGAAGTCAATGGGGATCACCTCATTGTTTGAGAAAAACAGCACCATGACAGGAATTTCAGAACAAAGGATCACTATTGACCTGGTAACCTCTCCCCTCATCCACCCTCTATACCTTTCCCAAGGTCTGCTCCCAACAAAATCCTCTCCTGCCTGGCCTGACTTCACAAATCGGGGGGTGGAGGGTGGTAGATCTCTGCCTGCTGGATGCTTAGTGGTAGGGTAACTTCAAGGAACAGTTTAGGAGCAAGCTCCACTCCCCCTCACATAAGAGAATGCATATACTCAACTATATGAAAGAGCATCTTCCAAACTGTGAAAGACACACTATGTACTAAGAGACACTACACATTAAACTTCAAAACCAATGGTAGGCACTTTGAAAAAAGGCGAGTACACAGAATTCTGTGCACATCCAGACCCCTCTTTCCTTAGCAGTGTTCCCCAAGGCATGAGAAGGCTCTGGGTTGACAGATAGCTCATATTGCCAAGAATCAATGTGCTACTTAAGAGTAAAGGTAAATAATGTTTACATAGCACAATTTCTGACCATAATTGTCATTTCAGATAGATGATTAAAGAAATTTTCAAGGGTCATTTTGACTAGCTGTGGTCTGCCCCCCTTTTCTTGTAAAATCATTGTATACCACAAAATTCTCCCACTATGTCACCCATGAACAGTCATAGTCATCTTTTTATTGATTACCCATATATATTTTTATATCATTGTATACCACAAGGTTCTCCCACCACATCACCTGTGAACGGTCATCCTAATCTTTTGTGCTCATCTCCTAATTTCTCCCTCCCTTTCTCCCTCCTTTTCTCCCTCCTCCCTCCCTCCCCTCCCATTCCTTGTTATATGCTTTAGTTCTGTTATCAGTTTGCTAGTTTTAACTTTTTCTTGTCCTTTATCCTGGCTACTACTGCAATTAACATAGGAGTACAACTTTCCTTTTGAACTAGTGTTTTAGTATCCTTTGGGTAGATTCCCAGAAGTGGAACTGCTGGGTCGAATGGTCTAATTTTCAGTAGTTAGAGGGTCTTTCACACAGCTTTCCAGCAGGTGGACCAGTTTGCATTCCCACCAGCAGTATAAAAGTGTTCCTTTTTGTCCACATGCTCACTAGCTCTTGTTGGTGCCCTTTTTTTTAATATAAGCCACTCTTAATGGTGTGAGGTGGTATCTCATGTGGTTTTGATTTGCTTACATTTCCCCGATTATAAGCAATGGTGGCCATTTTTTTCATATGCCTGTTGGCCACTTGTATTCCTTTGGAGTAGTGTCTTTTAAGTTCTTCTGCCCATTTTCTGACTGGGCTTTTGGCTTTGTTTTTGCTGAGTCATATGAGTTCTTTGTGGATCTTCGATATCAGGACTTTACCGGTTGAATGAAGTACAAAAATTCTTTCCCTTTGGTGGGGTGTCTCTTTGCTTTGGTTATTGTTTCTTTTGCTATACAGCAAGAAGCTTTTCAGTTTGAAGTAGTCCCAGCTGTTTGTTTTCCTTCACTTTCTTTGCTTGTGTAAAATGTGTCCTGCTGCCTGCCCCTTTTATGTGCTCTTTTGACCCTTTCCCTGAGGATGAAATTCCACTACATCCTTTCCCTTCTGTGTGCCAAGTAATAGAATCTGATAACTTTCCTTTCCATTTTGAACAGTTCAAGCACCAAGGTACTATTACAGTGAATGAAGAAGGCACTGAAGCTGCTGCAGTGACCACAGTGGGGTTCATGCCACTGTCTACCCAAGTCCGTTTCACTGTCGATCGCCCTTTTTTGTTTCTCATCTATGAGCACCGCACCAGCTGCCTACTTTTCATGGGGAAAGTTGTCAACCCAACCAAGTCTTAAAAGTGGAGGCTTGGGTATCTCAAGTGTTTTCAGGGCACTTAAATTCTGTTTCCATTCTAACAATGAGAACAAAGGTGTTCTGGCATGATGACATTTGTGCTATATGCTACTATTCTGAAATCAAGGCCCATATGAGAGAATAAAGTTACAAGCAACTAAGAAGCATACTGGGATCAATTCTGCAGAGTTAATAATGTCATCAGCTCACAGAAATTAATTAACATACATGTAGCATGTCTGCTACTGAGAGGGTACTCACTACATACTTCCCACTTCCTTAGCAAACCAAGGAAGCAGGGGAACTTCCCCGGCACCCTCTCCCTAATGTCTACCTTGCACATTTGGTTCTATTGTTCAGTCTTTATCAAGCAGGGCCTTTCATCTGAGCACAGAACACAGAAATGAACTGCGAGACCAATTTCCCACCTCTCCCAAGGATGATGTACCGCTAGTATCATTCCCAGTGCCCAAAAGAAAAATTATCTTGAGACATTCCTTGCATGTCCTAGGCATTGGGGCTTATTTCATCCAAAGTTCAACCTTTTGAATTCATGCTAAATGTCACTGTACTCCTGCTGTTACTTTATTGCTACCCAGTGGACAGTATATATGGCCATGCCTGCCATCCTAAGATGAATAAATATGACTTTTACTTGTGTATCTGTTATAAATTCCATTTTTTGAAGCACAATAACTAAGAAAGGTCAAATGGAAAAACAGCTGACACCCAAAAGAATGACAGAGGATGACAAAAGTGATTTGAGTTCTACAGTGAATTCTACAGTGACCTACCTAGATGGTACCTGACATGTTCTCAGCATCAAGATGGGGTGAGTGTTAAGTCCTGGGGACAGGGTTACTCCGGATAATTTCTGAAATGCCAACATGTGGGAGATGTACTTCAGCTTTCATCTCTCAGTACAAGGATGTGCTCCTGTGATAGGTCAGGTTCAATAAAACAGGGAACACAGGAAGAACGTGTTTCCCAGCTGATACCTATGTAAGATAACTGGAATCCAAAAAAGGCTCCTCAGAATTCAAGAATGCCAGCACCCATGCAGTGCTGAAACAATGGCAAGTGATGGGAAGGGCATCAAAAGCAGCAAGTGTTTGGGCTGAGAGTTGTGACTCCCACATTTCTGCAGGAAGAGATTTTCCTTCCCAGCACTGCAAAGAAGGAAGACTAGGCAGGGCACTGAAACCAATCCAAGAATCAGCTACAGTGAGTGATGATGGTGCAAATGGAGGTTGGCCTGACCCAGAGTCACATCTTTTGTTAGAGGACAACTTCTGACCCAGTGAGACCAAATCCAGTCATGGGAACAGCAACAGGTGTGCACATTGATAATCAAGGAGTCCTTACACAAACCCTGAGAGCTTCACACTGCTAGTACCGTTTGCAGCTGATGAAACAGTTCCCAGAGGAGAAATGATCAACAGGCCCAAATTCAAACCCAGGGCCTTCTTTTAGAGGCTAACCCTTTTCACCTGCTCCCTTCCCAGCTTCCTGCACTAGGCCCTCTGCTTCCACTGTATACTAACTGGTACACAGTTGAGACCAAGTCCCTCCTGTCACACCCTCTTGACCTCTCAGTGACACTGGAGGTTGCTGGGGACCCACTCCTTGAATTCCTCCTCTAATACATTTCAACAGTGCTCTTCTCAAAGTGTTCACAATCTAGTTCTTAATGTTGATTCCTCATTCCTCCCATTCCTGAAAGTAGCTATTTCACTCACTTTCAGTCCCTTCCTATGTCTGTCTCTACCCAGAAAGGCCATCAACCCACTTCCAATGGGGCAGCTCCACCTTCAGTGGAGCTAGCTTGGGTTCCTCTGTGACCCTGCATAGGCCAAAGCAGTCCAATTGGCATGCTTTGCATTCATTTATAACCACTCTGAACGCTTTCACAGTCCCTCTCAGAAAATGGCTGACCTATGTTTCAAGGCATAGAGTACAAGTGAATCCTGGCTCTGACATTTAGTAGTAGTGGGACTTAGAGACATGTTGTGTATCTGAGTTTCCTCATGTGTAAAGTGGGGATTTACCTTGCAGGGCTGTTGTAGGGATTAAATGAGTTAATTTCTAGAAGGGGTTTAAATCAGTCTTCGTGCTTAGTAACAACTAACAAAAGGCTGATTACTTTTATCTCAATCTGCAAGTTTTTATACAGCTAAAGCATTCCCAAACTGGGAATGGGGACTATGGTTGGTTTCCTGTCACTTAACTTCAACAAGTAGATGCATTTTTATGGAGGAAGAGGGCAAAACTTTCAAATGGTCCATAACCTACAAAATGTAGTCCACTAGCTTCATTTTAGAGGCACCAAGAGAATAAATAACCTATCCAAGGTCACAAATATTATTAGTGGCACAAGTAAAGGAGCTCTAAGGGAGGTACACATATGTTTTTTGAGAAAACACATCTAATTAAATCACTACTTTAAAACAATGGTGCAATCAGGCTGGGCATGGTGGCGCATGCCTGTAGGTGGCAGCCTAAGAAGCCATGGCTGGGGCCAGGGATTGTGGTTTGAGTCCTGCCTGGGGCCCATAGCGAGACCTAGTTCCCAAAAAATAGCTGGGTGTGGTGGCATGGGACTGTAATCCCACATACCTGGGAAGCTGAAACTTGGGGTTGCTTGAGTCTTTAGAACCCCAGTACCCCGGGCAACGTGAGCCTGAGGTTCCACGGGCCAAAATAGCAAAACCTAGTCTCAAAAAAAAACACAAAAAAAAAAACAAAAAACAATGGTGCAATCAGGTCTCTAAGCATTACAAATAACTTTGAAAATGCTTAAATAGTAGGAAGACACCATTGAGATTTCCGAAGAAATACTACCATAACGTTGAAGGACAAAAGTCACCCAATCTAAGCATAAAAGAGCTTCAAAGATCACATGATCCAGTCCTGAGTAACTCTCTCCAGGTTCCCAAGGTCACTGATTAGTAAACAATTGCATTATGACTCACACCCAGGCTTCTGCTCAAACCCACTGGTACTTCTATGTAACAAAACAGTTCAAGATACTACCACGAAAAGAGTTTTGTTTTCTTTTTTTTTTTTTTTAAAGAAAGAAAAGCAAAACATTAAAAAAAAAATAATCTTTGGAAATGAAGTTTCTCCTGTAAGGTCCTATACATTTCAAGGGATAACCAGAAAGTGAATGCAATAAGCCATGATCTCTGTGTACTTTGTTGAGCAACAGAATCAAATATTTGCTTTCTCCCTGAAATATAACCATTAACTTTTGTTAAAACTACAATACGAATTCATGTAAAAGGTCACTACAGTGGAGGAAACAAAGAAATTTGTTTTTTGAAATATGTTTTAACCTATCAACAACTTATTGGGGGAAAGACAGATGAGAAAAGCACAAGTAGAAAAAAATGTAAACTAGAAATGGAATACTCCACAAAATTTAATACTAACATCTTACAATGAGACGATATAGTAGTAAACCAGTTACGATGCTTCACCCATCTCGATACCCCTTAAAGTCTCCCCAATGATGGCCTAAAGTATAGAAACCACTTAGAACGACTGACATGGGAGAGGTAGGAAAGAACTTGGAGGTCGAGGTCTCACCTGTCAACAAAAAAGCCAAACTAGATTATCTTAAGAAGGCCTTACCTATAAAGTGATTAAATGAAAGCTAAAGAATAAGGAATGAAAACAAATACTAAATAGAATCCAGGCTCTCACTTAGTACTGGTGGTTGAAAACAAGCGATGAAGGGAAAATGACTTCTTTAAAGATATCTGGGAAGATATGGCTAGAGGCTAAGACAGAACAAGATGGGACCAGGTTTTGTATCACAGCAGTATGTAATGGGATAGGGCCAACTGTGAGCAGCCAATGACTGCAGGTGAATTTGTGTACCCAGTCTGCCATGCCAACAAGGCCCCCAGCAGAAACTGAGGCTACAGCTCCAAGGCCAGAGCACCAACCAGAGGCCCCAGGTATCACCTCACAGGAAAAAGCTGGAGAGGGAATGGAAGCAGATTCTCTTCCAGCTTTAGTCAGGGATACCAGAGTAGTCCACAAGATACAGGATGAACCTGAAGACCACAGACCCAGGAGTCATATAAGAAGGAACTGGCCTTCTTCCAAGTTCTCTGACCTAGTGGTCAAGGAAGGAGAGACACAGGCAAGGAGAGAGTGAATGAGGCACTCTGGACATAGCGGGCACATACCTATGGACAAAAAAAGCTAGAAGTGGTTGAAACAGAGTCATATTACAGAAACACTGCTTTGGTAATATGCTATTTTTCTAAGATATTTACTGTGTATGACTAAACAACACTCAAACCTGAGAGCACTGTTATATGGAGTTTAAACCACTCAACTAGTAAATACTCACCACAGCTATTACAGGAATGAGTACACCCAAGTTCCCTGCACTGCTAGAAGCCTAGAAGAGAACAGAACTGAGTCAACGATGAGTTTGTGTTTCTATTACTAAAAAAAAAAAAAAAAAAAAAAAAAAAAAAAAAAAAAAAAAAAAAAAAAAAAAAAAAAAAAAAAAAAAAAAAAAAAAAAAAAAAAAAAAAAAAAAAAAAAAAAAAAAAAAAAAAAAAAATTGTTACATAAAGCTGGAACTCCTTAATCTAAAAAGAAATGATGAGGTGTATATATAAAGTGCTGATCCAGCATAATTATATAGTGGAAAAATGTACACAAATGCGACACCGCTGCATAACTACATACTGTACAGCTGCTGAAAGACAACTTTCTGAAAAACAATCACTTCAGAAAGTAGCTATAGCAGATGTTAAATGGAAAAAAATACAGAATATGCTACGATATAATCCCAATTATGTCAAATAAATATATTTGCATAAAAATATAGGAGGAAATCTACAAAATGTTGACAATGATGACTACATCTTGAGCAGAGCAATTATGGGTACTTTTCACTATATTACTTATGTTTTTATACCTTTTCTAATAACCAAGTTAGAAAAAATGTGGAGGAAACTTTAAAATAATTAAAGGTAAGATTCCTTGACTAGACAC
Source organism: Uropsilus gracilis (assembly GCA_004024945.1). NCBI lineage: Eukaryota > Metazoa > Chordata > Mammalia > Eulipotyphla > Talpidae > Uropsilus > Uropsilus gracilis. Next base: position 2,739 of record PVHY01019824.1, on the reverse strand, counting down.
AAAAGTGGCTAAACTATAATACACACTGATTGGCTAAAGTTCTAGAAATGTGCCCAACCATGTTTAATTTATTTTCTATATTAACAAAAAATGGCAGCAACTGAAGGTGCTAAATGCCAGAGCCTTCTCCCAGGGCTTACAAGCTTAGCTTCATTTGAAGCTTGCCAAGCTTTTTTTTTTTTCCCCATTTACAGCTTGTGAAGGCCCCATAGCTGCTCAGTGGTATAGACAAAATTCTGTGCTCTGGATCCTGCACCATTCTGGAAACTAATGGTGTCATGGCTGGACTAGTACAGGAACCATCCATGTTTCTTAATTTAAAATCATAACATGTATATGAGCACCCTTTTCCCCCTCCTCCTCTAATTCCACCTTATCCCATGAAGCCCCATCTTATGAGACAAGTGTAGTAGTGTAGTACTTGCCTATTCCCTGTATGACTGGTAAAGAGGAACTATTATTCTGCGAAAAGACCAGAATTTATACCAAATGGGCAGAAATGGGGATCCCTGCACTGCCCATGGCTAAACCTGCTCCCCAGTTTTTAGGGAGAAAAAAAAAAAACAAACATTAAATTCCAAGAGTGCTGAGACTATAAATGGTGAGCACAGGTAGAAGGGTACAGCCCATAGTCCCAGGGAGTCACCTTCCAGAAATCCTCTCTTGACCACTGAGGAGAACTGAATGGTTGCAACAAAGGCTGTATGACCCAAAAATGCCTTAAACAAACAAATGGTCCCTTAACAGAAATAGTGGACCTAAACTTCAACTGGAACAGAACCAAGGACATAAGTAAACAGAAACTATCTACAGAAGGGGGGGGCATAGGAAGAAAAGACAGAGGAGAAAGAGGACACTTGATAGTGGGACTTGTACCCATAAGACATATCAGAGATGAGGGTGTAAGGGATTTAATCTACTTCGGTCTCACCAGTCTGAGACCTACATTTTGTCCCTATGGATCTATCTCCCTTGAACAGACTAAGATTAAGACAAATCTGACTCTTCTCACATTATACTGTATTCTGACGAGTCTCTGCCTCCTAACTTCAGGGTAGATGAGAAAAAGAGAAGCTGCTGTCAATTCATTAGCCTAGGTTGAGATGTGATCTTTCCCATGGACTCTCCCTGGCCCTTACCAACACATCTAAGACAGAACCTCGATCCCTTTTTCTTGGCATGTTTCCAGATATGTTTAAAGCATTTAACAAAGAAGATACCCTATGTTAACCAAGGTGGTGCCTGGAGACTCCATTTTGGCCAGCAGACCAATAAGCAGGCACAGACCAGAGATGCATCCACACCACTCTCGACCCTACCTTCAAAGCTGGTCCTTTTTCACTTGCCCTCTCACTGGCACGCTTTCCCTCCAGTCCCAACTGCACAAACAGTTCCAGCAGGTTCATGAGCAGCTCATCAACAAGGTGCTCATCCTGGATATTGGCTGCAATATTTGCCAGAGCATTGATGACCGCCAGGGAACAGTGCCTGTGGGAAGAAATAACAACAAAGGATCTGTGCTACAGTGGAAAACAAGCTGACTCTGCCAACCTCAACTTGATTACTCTGCCTCTCTCAGTGCTGTCGACAAAGGAGCCCTCCAGAGTGATGAACAAACCATCTTTGTAAACAATGGCCTTTAAAGGAAAGCAATTACTACAGAATTGCTTGTGACCTCTCTGAGATGCATTAAGGGCCACCAAAGAATGCTTAGGTTCCAGGAAGTTGGGGACTTGTGAAAGTATTAAGATACTGCCCTCTAAGAAGCAAAAGATTACCACAGAGCTAAAATAGTACTCACTTCTCCTACACATTTCTTGGATAGATCCCAATGGTCCCCTTCTTCTCATTGCCTCCAACCTGGGGCAGATCTTAGTGTTAGCCTACATCAGACACCCAGAAAGCACCTAGTGGGACAACTGTCTCAGGATTGTGCTGGACGCATGGCAATTCCAGAAACAAATCTGACACTGCCCCCTGTCAGACCCCATGAACCAGTGAGGATAGCCTGGTTTCTATGGGCACTGGGAACATCTAGACTACCAGGTGACCCTGGGTGAGGGGATGAAATCCCTGAGTTCCTCCTGAGTAAACCAAGGGTAATAATTCCCTCTTCACAGGGTAGAGGTAGTAAACACTTTCTGTGAAGCACTGAGCACACAAAACCTGGGCCTCAGAAATTACAGAACAAATGGCAGCTATGACAAAAGGCACCCCCTCTTCACAGGTAAATTTCTGGGAGGTACAAGCAAATGAATGATACCAAAAGTTTTCAATAGTCAAGAAATAGAGAAGTCACTTTAGGCAACAATATCAAAAAAGGTTTTATGAAAGAAAAGGAAATTTGAGTCTAAAGTTGAAGAACTAGGAGACTTGGAGACTGATAAGTACTGCACATATCAGAGATCAAAGCAGCCAGAAATGAGGGTCAAAGACAGAGACAGAAAAGAAAAGGCTCAAGGATCAGAGCAAGAAAGCAACATAGAACAAAGATATTTTGCCCTGTGTCTGATCTGTGCAGAGACCAGAGTAGAAGGAGAATGTATATTGCTTTGGGCAAGATGGCCATTTTTACTGCTGTAAGTGCTACATTGAACAGTATTTGTGAATATGTCTGTTTTCTCAAGATAATTCAGAAAGGTGGGATTTGAAAAGTCAAATGAAATGGGTGTTTTTATAACCTCAAATGTTTGATATTTAAGTAAATACTGGCCAGTTTTCCTTGGCCAACAAAGATGT
>PVHY01019823.1:0-26690 GCA_004024945.1 Uropsilus gracilis | reverse complement strand
CCCCCCCCCCCGGCCCGGGCCGCCCCCCGGGAACTGCGGGGTCCCCCGCCGGCCGGCCGACGGCCCGGGGCGGCGGGATGGCCTCCAGGACGGCCCGGCTCGCGCACCCCCGCCCCGGGGCACCCCGGTTCCGCTCGGGCGCCGGCGGAAGCGGGGCGCAAACTCACCTGGCCGGAGCGGGGCGCGGGGGCGCCGCTGCCCTTCAGCGCGAGCCGCAAACTTTGGCGGGCGCCCAGCGGGCATCGCTCGGGGGCCCGGCGAGGGACGCGCGGGCGAGGCGCGGCGAGCGCTGGGCGGCGGGCGGCGGGGGGCGGCCGCGGGCGCGGGCGGCAGGGGCGCGGGGGTCGCGGCGCGGCATGGGACCTGCGGCGTCCTCCGCCGGGCGCCGCGCGTCCTCCCGCCGGCCCCGCCGCTCTCCCCGCCCCGCCCCGCCTCCCGCTCGCCTCCGCCGCGGCGCGTCGGGCCGGGGCGCGCCGAGCGGCGAGAAATTGTTTCCACTGCAAACAAAAAAAGGCGACACATGACCAGGCGGGAGGAGGGGGAGCGCGGAGGGAGGGGAGCGCGGGGGAGGGCCGGGGCGCGGGGGGCGGAGGCAGCCGGAGAGAGGGAAAACGTGGGCCGGGCCGCCCTCGGCCTGGGGCGCCGGGCGCGGGCCCTCCGGGCGGCCCCTGCCCGCGCGCCCCGCGCCCCCGCGCCCCCGCGCCCGGCGCCCCGCGCGCCGCCGAGGCCCAGGCCGAGCCGGGCCGCGGGGACTCGCCTTCCGCGGCGCCGCGGGGTGGAAGTGGCCGGCGCGGGCCCCACGACCCGGGGCGACCGCGGCCGGCGGGGCTGGGGGGCGGGCGCCGCGCGGCCTGCTCCCTCCCGGCTCTGGGCACGGCCGGCGCTGCGCAGCTGGCAGCGTGTGGCCGCAACGCTCCTGCCAGCCTCCGCCTGCCTTACAAGGCTCGAAAGTAAAAATAAAAAGAATTACGACGCGGGCGAGGCTTGCCAGGGGGAGACGAGATTCCGCTCCTCCCCAACTACCGCGCCGCTCGGGGACTCCCGGGGCCGCCGACCCCCCCCCCCCCAAGGACTGAGGGGCACAAAGGCACCTCTGCCTCCTGCGCAGGTGGGCACTGCTGGTGTCAGCGGCCAGCACCTGTCTGCCAGGGCGGGGAGGATGGCCATTACGGAGCCAGAGGCCCCTCGGAAAGGCCACGCCAGGGAGCCTCCCCACGGCGGGCGGGCTCTGGTCCACACCCCAGGAAAAGCCTCCAGGGAAAGCAGGTCTCACATCCCCCACATTTGGAGCTCGGACAACTGAGCATCGCCCAGCCAGGGCGCCAGGTCTTTAGGGGTGTCCAAAGCCTGGCCGCCCACTGCTAGAGCCACACGGCGAGGCTCCTGCCTACGAGAGTCCAACAGGACACCCTGCTGGTGACATAAATGAACGTGACTGCACACCACTCAGGGCCAAATCGGTAGGCTCCTCCCCCCGAGAGGAGCGAAGCCCCCTGCCCCACCCCTCCTTGGACCCCCCCCCCAGTCCAGTCGGTGGACTGGTTGTCTGGCTCCATGGAATCTGCAGAGGTGGGCAGGGATACCCAGTAATCTGGCCAAAGGGTCGGAGGTGGGGGATAACACAGGGCTTCTGAAATGACTTTTTTATTTCCAACAACCAGGAAAGCCTGATGAATGAGAGCCGTTCCCCTAACAGAATTTCAAGATGGTGGCTTCAGCAAGGGTGTCCCTCAGACTCTTACTCACCAGTCCCAGGAGAAACCCCAGCCAGCATGTGACTCAGGGCGGAGCCCAAGGGCAGCCTGAGGTCATCAGTCCCACCCCTTTAATTGCTGAGCACTTGGTGTGACCTCCCAAAGTCACTTAGCAAAAGGTGTGAGGTAGGGGAGGAGGCACAGCCTCCCAGAGTCTCAAGTCAAGAGATGTTAAGAGTCAGCACGGGTGACCCAGCAGAAGAGCTCACCCTCCATCAGTCATCAGTGGAGGGTGCTGAACTCTCTTCCAAGGAACCAAAGTCAGGGACCTTTGTCCATGCCCCTTGCTGGCCTCAAGAGGAAGAGAGAGCCCCCTTTCCACCACCAGCTCCCCGCCCTCCACACCCCAACCACACTTACCCAGAGGCTGGAAATCTCTACACAAAGTATAGGCAGTGGCCTGTTACGTTTACCCCGGTTCTTTCCTTTCTCAGTGTCCAAATTCAGGGGCTGTGCGTGGAGGGTTATTGCATGTGAACTCTATCACTGGTGAGGTCTTCCACACAAGCTGCTAGCTGCAACATCTGTGCCCACCATCCCGGTCAAACAGAATTTCCAAGACCAGCCATGTTTGGGCCAGAGAAGCCTCAAGCAGAGGGGAGGAAGCTGCCTTGGATTAGCTGGCCTCGCTTTCCCTCTGCCTGTTTCTGGTTTCCTCCATTCTGGAACCTGTTTCTTAATTTCTCTCTCCCATTACAAATGCGGCAAGATGTGTGAGAAGGTGTTAGCCTGAAGAGGAAGTGGCGGCCCAGCCCTGCCTGCTGTGGAGAGCAGGGTGAGCCTGTCTTTCTGAAATGGGGGATCCAGACCATTGCTGAAAGCCACAGGAAGTCAGGTACAGTGGCTGCGGTCATTCCATAGCACCCCAGCTCCGGGACCTGTTCCCTGACAAAAGGATGCAGGGGACGGATTGGTAAGGGGCTACTGTGCTCTCAACTACCCTCTTGAACTTCCAGAAACCGTTTCTGTGTCTTAGCCCAAAGAAACAAGTGCAACTGTGGAAACCATTGTTTTACAAAACACGCTTGACAACAGACTCCCCCGTGCGCCCTCAAACTCACTTTATTTCCTGACTGAGGACTTGATAGGGTCGTTCTGCAGCCCCGCAAGGACCTGGGCCAGACAGCATGTAAGCTTCTGGGAACCAGGTACCAGGCACTCCAGCCCATTAGTCCCCCATCAGAAGGGGGCCTCAGCTTCCTGCTCCGTGGAGAGGAATGCCGTTCCTTTGGGATTTTTGTGCTTTCTTCTCCAATGTTTCTCTGCCCTGGAATAGTAAAGCCTTTCCCCATCATCTGTCATTTGGCCATAAAGATGATTATCTATGGAGAATCCAGTGTAAAGTCCCGTGATCCCCCCAAGACAGTAAGCTCTGAACAGATGAGCAGAGAGAAACCACACAAGTGAAGACCCAAGGAGCTTCCAAAGAAGGGAGGCGACTGGGACAGGTCTGGAAAGATGGTCTCCTGCGCAGGGAATCCCTGGCCTGGCATCACTGGGCAGTCTTTCCCCAGTTTTCTTCCCCTCTGAAACCATATTCCTACTTCTCTCCATTCTCAGGTTGGCTTCCTCTGCTCACAACCACTCACTGCTAGCCGTACCAAGTGCAAAGACTTCCTGACTGCCTGTACTCCTACCTTCAGAGTGCCTCCTCTTCCACTGATTCTCAGTGCATTCCACTCAGATTCTCAGGAAACAGTCTGAGTGGCTGAGCCTGAGGCAGATGACTTCTCCCTCCAATGCACCCCCACCCAGGAGCTCAGCAGGGAACATGGGGAGAACCATCTGGTTCCACAGGACCAGGGAGGGGAGGGGACTTCAGAAGGAGGATACTGAATAAAGGTGCATCTGATGCTTGACCTGGGGAACAGGATCTGAGCTAGAAAGCAACACCTGTGGCCGAGAATCTCCTGGTTGGGTCTCGGACATGTGCATTTGGAGAAAGCACCACAACAGGTACTGCTGTTCCGCATGGGAGATGAGCATGAACATAAACAGAATGAACATTATCAAATATGACTTGATTGTGTTCAAAGCTGTGCTGGTTCATTGAACAAATGTTTACTGAGTACTTACCAAGTGCATGGCATTGTGTTTGGTGCCAGGGAGACCAGGTTTTTGCTCCTGTAAAGGTTGCATATGAGTAGATAAGAGTGGAAACATCTTATCACAAAACTCCTTAAATGTTGAGTGTGCAATTTATATGTACTGGGCATGGGAGGGGGGATGCTAAATATTTTTGTGTCCAGAAGTTGTGCTAGCAGAAATATGCAAGCAAGAAAAAACGAATGCAGCCGGGCACAGTGGCTCATGCCTGTAAGTTTCAGCCAATGAAGTGGCTGGGGCTAGGGATCACGGTTTGAGTCCTGCTCGGGGCAACACAGTGAGACCTAGTCCCCAAAAATAGCTGGGCATGGTGGCGCACGCCTGTAATCCCAGCTACTTGGGAAGCTGAGGCTGGGGATTGCCTGAGTCTGTGGTACCCTGGGCAACGTAAGCCTGCGGTTCCACAGGCAAAAATAGCGAGACCTAGTCTCAAAAAAAAAAAAAAGAACGAATGCAAGAATGCAAGTGAGAACAATGATTTGCCTCTAGCAGATAAAAACTTTCCAGCTATCTCATACACCCTACAGTGATTATAGACAATAAAACTATTATGAAGGTTCAACTTGCTAAGTGACTAGACCTGCAATGTTCCTGACACTAGCAGAAATAATTATTATGAGCTTGAGGTGTTAGTGAAAGCCACAGAAGTCACAGTATTGCAATAGGCAGGGATCGAGTCAATATACTGTGCACCTTAAATGCTGATGCATGTTGTCCATCACATAGATCTCAGAAAAGAGGAGGAGCAGGATCAAGGATCCAAGAGGTATTTAGGGAGAGAAACAGAGAAAGTAGAAGCCCAAAAGTAGACAGAGCACCCCAGAAAGCATTGCAATAATCCACCTAAAAGAGAAGAAAGATTGTTTGCTACTATTTCTTTAAGAAAAAAAATGATGGAAAATTAAAATAGCAGCCAGGCGTGGTGGCATGCGCCTGTAGTCCAAGCACTGGGAGGCAAGAGGCCTGGGATCACTTGAGTTCTTGGGTTCAAGACTACCGTGGGCAACATAGTGAGACCTGGTCTTGAAAACACAGCTGGGTGCAGTGGTGCGTGCCTGTAATCCCAGCTACCTGGGAGGCTGAGGCTGGGGATCTCTTGAGTCGGTGGTATTGGGACTACCCCAGGGCAACATAGCAAGACCTAGTCTCAAAAAAGGAAGAAAGAAAGAAAGAAAGAAAAAAGTGATGAAAAGTTAAAATAGTGATTTCTTCTAAGTCCTAGTGTTACCGAGTCATTTTTCTGGTTTGCCAAAATTTCCAAATTTTCTACTGAGCACCCATTACAGTAATAATGTTCCAGTGATGAGTGGAGGGTCCTGGGAGGGCAGGAGTTCTCACGCTTGCATCAGAATTACCTTTAGGGCTTGTTAAAATGCAGCTCCCACCCAAAGTTTCTCTTTCAATCAGTCTGGGCTAGGACTGAAGATTCACATCCAGCACCAGCATCCAGCTGCAGCTCTGTGGACCACATTTTGAGAAGCACTGAATTAGAGACAAATCGATGCACTTGGAAAGAATGAATGTGCGAGAACCTTCAAAGGATGCACCGAGACAATCTAACCCACGATGGTCTCTAAGCAGAGATTCTGCTCAAAGATAATTCCACCATCGTGGGTTCAAATGAGATCCCCCATGAGAATGTCATGTGCTATGGTAAAAAATAATGATCATAGGCCCTCACTGCCTTTGTTCTGTGCAGAGGGGAGAGACACCCAGCAGCACAGAAGACCCTTAACCCCTGGGTGAGTTTCAGGGCTGAGCCACACATGGCTTGACGTTTCTGGTCTTCCTGTCTTGGGGATTTCCTCTGATACATTCTGTTTCCATGACAGGTTCTAAAGGGCAGAGCCTGGGAAAAGGCTTAATTCGAATACTCCAGCAGGGAATAGAGCCAGGAGGCTTACTTGAGGAGGCCAGGAGGGGTGTGTGCTAAGGGCGAGTCTCGGAACTGATGGAGGGAAGCTCATTAGCTCAGGTGGCCCAGCCAAACCTGAGCTATCAAGTCACTGGCTGGAGGCAAAGTGCAAAGAGAGAAGCTGTCAAGTCCTCTTTGAGCAGAAACACAAGTAGGAGCGGGAGATCCCGAATCCAGATTTAGTCAGTTCATTCAGTCAACAGGAATTTATTAAGCATCTAACTAGTCCAGACCAAGTGTGCAGAAATAATAGGCTGGGCTCTCATGTCAAGGATGGGAGGGAAACTGTGAGCTTGTGTGAAACCACAACAAATAAACACCCTGGCCGAGCCCAGTACCAAGACTGGAAGGGATGCATGAAGAGGTTCGCAAAAGAACATGGATGAGGCTCAGAGTTTCAGTTTACTGTTTATAGTTTGCATGACTTTGGTTCAAGTCCTCATTTCTCTCTCCGAGTTTCCTCATCTTGCATGAAAGGTGGAGAGAGGGAGAAGAATAGCAAGACCCAAGCGTGATGCAGGGTTGAATTGAAGACTAAATGCATTAATATTTGTATAGAGCGCACGACAGCATCTTGGGGCTTAGCACCATTTCTCTCAAGTAAACAAATCAAAAGGAAAACATTGACCTATTTGCATAACAATTAAACTTTTGGGGTGGTGCCACAGGGTAAAAATGAAAATAAATGACAACCCCCCCAAAAGGGGAATTATTTGCCATACATATGAAAAGGTATAACTTTTAAGCACATTCTTTTCAGTGCAAAAATTATCACTGTAAAGAGAAAAGGGGCCAATTCATCAAGGAAGAAACAAAAATGGCAGCATATCCAAAGCAAGGTACCCAACCTCAGTGAAAATCAAAGAAATGGGAAGGAAAGTGACAGGGTATCACATTCCACCTTTAAGGTTCACAAAGAGTTCAAAAGAACTAGAACCGATGATGGTGTGGATGTTGGCTGGAACATGACTGGGATCAACTGCTCAGGAAGGTGTCTGACAAAAAGAGCATAGGCACTGACTGAAACTTCCAACTTCCAGGGATTTAAATTCCTGGAAGCCCTGTGAGGCAGGAAGCCTCCCTGTGGGGCAATAGTGCCACAAAGCAGGACCAGAACCTGCTTTTATTCACCAGTGACCCCAGTATCTAATGTCCACAGATACTGTAAAGCATCAGCATGTAGAGAATGAATCCACTAAAATGGCCAACGCTGGATTTGGGGGATTGCTGGGCATCGTGGACTGGCAGACATCAGCGGCTAGATGCATGCCATCCTATTTCACAGCCACACAGTCTCTTTCTTCCCTTCCAGTTGTGTTTTTCCAGTCATTTGAAGTGAATGCCTCCCTTGTTCCGAATCACTGTCACATACCTAGACTCACAATTTGCAGGCATTTCACAAAGTCGGGGGGGGGGGGGGGGATCAGTTTGGAAAAACTAAGAATTCTATGTTCTTTCCAACCAGAAAGGACAAGATGGTCCCTTTCTGATAAGGTTGCTGCTCCTGCTAAGTGTAACAAGTGTGACATGTTGAGTTAGGAGGTATCTTGTGGGAAGGTTTGCAACTTACTGGTTTTAAGTATTTAACTTAATCTGCCAAGTCTTATGTGAGTTCAAAGCTGGTGGGAAATTCATTTAAATTCAGAATTAAGGGGAGGGGCGTATGTATGCTCTATTTCCAGGTTGATCTTCTATAACAATGTATGCTCATAAGAGATCAAATGTGGTTATATCTTTTTCTTCTTTTTCCATCTGAGAGGAAATCTGTGCCCAGCTGAGTTACCCCACATAGCCAGAAGTGCTTTTACATTACCTGCCTTCCCAGGAATATTTCTTGGAGTAGGAGCTGGCCCTGGAGGAGGTTGCTAATCCCAGTCTAGCAGACTCAACAATCCACAGCTCAAGCTTGCTGTTCCTGGTAGCTAGGTCCTAGAAAGAATCCTCAGACCCTGAGTCAGCCAATACTGAAATATTACTGCTAGGGAAAGTAGAGGATTAGATTCCTGTGGGCAGCTGTTACATTCCCATTAATTGAGCAACGCATGGCCTTATTTTATCTGTGTTTTTGTCCATTTAAGGGCACCTTATTAACATGCACTCAGGGTCACCAGCACTGTGACTCGCTGCTAAACAGAACCTATCTCTTCCACACGGTAGCCACAGCCACCACAGTTAAGAAACTGCACATTTAAGCACTAGACTGGGTGTCATTTTTTTCTTTTTTTTTTTAGACACTAGGTTTCACTAGGTTGTCCAGGGTAGTCCCAAACCCACAGACTCAAGTGATCCCTAGCCTCAGCCTCCCAGGTAGCTGGGGTTACAGGCACCCGCCACCACACCTGGCTATATTTTTGGAGACCAGGTCTCACTATGTTGCCCAGGGTAGTCCCAAACCCACGGACGCAAGTGATTCCTAAGCTCCGCCTCCCAAATAGCTGGGATTACAGGCGCATGCCACTGCCCCCGGCCTGGATGTCATTTTGAACAGCAAAATCACCAACAAGAAGCAAAGGATTATGGTACCGAATAGATCATGGGAAAAAAACCTTTGTTCATAGTACGAGAACAAAAGTCAAACAGTGCTTCATTCAACCTCAACTAAAGTGTTTGTCGAATGACTCAATGTTTCTTCCCACTCTGTACCTGTCCATGAATGACCTGAAAGCACCTGGATATTTACCAGGAATTTATTAAAAAAATTGACAACTGTGGGAATTCACAAAATATGTAGTGTGTATCTAACAACGATCACTGTATTTACTAAGTACATAGCTTCCTCAGCGCCAAAGTGCCACCACTCTGCAATCTGTCACCTACTTGAGGTTCATGTGAACATATGAGGTAGTTATTCTTAGTGCACTCCCCCCCACATTTAAATGAGGCACAGGAGGGTCACAGCCGCCCAAGGTCACACAGCAGGTAAGCGATGGGGCTTGGTCTGGAAGCCAGTCTGACTGGGGTTTGTATTCATGCTCCAGATAGGAACCAAGGGAAGCTTCCAACACGTAAGAGCATTTGGCTTCTCAGAGCACTGCCTATAGGTCAGAGACATGAAGAACAGGAGCAGCAGGACTCTAGAGAGAAAGCCTGTGCCCAGGAAATAAAGATGGAGGAAAGACAGTTTCCTTCAGTAAAACTGAATGAAAAGGGACCACTTGCAAAACAAACAAACAAACAAAAAACAGGCTGAGCTCTCAGATCATAAGCAACATGGTATATTTTTGTAATAGAAAAATGAATCAACCAGATACAGCACATCAGAGTGAAAGTATCCAACAGCAGGGCCCTGTCTTAAATGTCTCTTCCGCTTCCAGCACTTGACCAAAGGGTGATCAAAAAGAGCAACCACAAACTGGGGGAAAATGCCCCTTTTTTCTCCCTCTCAAGCTGGTGTCGTGGAGCTCTCCAGATTAAAGCAAAGTAGCATCATCAACCTTTTCTTCCCCTGACATTTGAAGAGCGTTCATTGTTTTCCTGTCTTCAGCAAGCACACCAATCGCTCCAGTCTCGTGGGTTTCGGCGGCTACGTTTGCCAAAGTCTGAACCTTGCCAAGCAATAACTTCTTTCGTTTGACTTTCTCAGAGAGATGTGAAAGAAAACAATCGGTGCTTCCCTTGAAGATTGTGTTTTTAAAACAAAGCAAAAGTTCCAAATTTGGAAGAAAAAAAATACTAGCAGGGGAAGAGCACATGGATTCGAATACTACCAACACACTCCCCTGCTGTACCAACTTCCTTTCTGGCAGTTAGCAACTTAATCAGCCGATTTCAACAGCTAAGTGTGGTCTATGGGACAGGGAAGTGAGTGCACCAACATTTTCAGTTTTGAAAACCCCCCTCCTCCTTCCAAAAATAGCATCACTGAACCCTTCATCTTATGATTGGGGGGCAAGTCAAACATGGCCATCGAGCGTGAGGGGTGAGTGCCCACTGTCAGGACAGGTTGGGGCTGGAGAGGAAGTGGCCACATGGGTTGCAGTCTTTCTGTGGGTGCCATCACCAGCACCTCCTTTCTCGGAACTCACTATCACGTGACCCTGACTGGTTGCTAAGATTTGGCCCCCAAACAACCAGGCGTCCTTTTTAAGTTGGCATTTCTTCCAGAGAGGAATACTGAGCATCTTTCCTGCAAGCTTCACACAGTGCTAGGACAGCTGTCTGACAATATGGATCCCGAAAGGGGGTGCTGCCCACGTGGGTGACGCAGCCATTAGTGCCTGTTGCTCACAATCCATGCCAGACACCTCAGAGCAGGGGTCCAAGCAATTGGCAGAGACACCCCGGGCAAGCATTCTTCACCACGTGCCAGCAGAGGCCACCCAAAGTCCAAAGGAGGCCACCACCGTGTGAAATCCCATCCCAGAGAGGGTCAGAGCTCTCTGGAGACGCTGTAGGTGGGTGCAAAGGGAGGGACGAAGGTGACATCTATGCCAAAGAGATCCCACCCACTGTGGTATGCCTGGACACATCATCTCCACGCGCTGGTCTGCTGGGCAAGTCTCCGAGGACACAGAGAGGAGGCGGAGACAACAGTCTGCTCTCTCAATGGGAAGATGGAGTAATGAGGAAATAGCAACAGCCATTCCCAACACCATTGCCCCCATGTTGGCTGGGCTCCTGGAGGGTCCTCTTCTCGAATGGTTTGTAGGAAAAATGAGGGTTTGGGAACCAACCCTGGACATCTGGCCCAGATGTCCAGATTTGCTGAGTAAGATTCTTCATCTACACGTGCCCACGTGTCTCGGTTAGGACCATGACAATGCAAAGCGACTCTGGAAGGTCCTTCCTAACCCCATGACACCCCCGGCCTGTAATGCCTGGCACCTCGTGAGTGCTTGGCTCAGCCAGCACCTCTGCTGCTTCCCAGCTTACTGCTTTTGAGCGACTAGACTATCAAACCAAGCACAAAGGGAGTAATAGAGCAGAGCTGGAAAAAGTGCCTTTGCTCTCTCTGGCAGGCACAACTGAAAGATTATTATTATTATTTTTTTTTTGAGACTAGGTCTCACTATTTTGCCTGGGGTAGTCCTGATCCCACAGACTCGAGCAATCCCCAACCTCAACCTCCCAGGTAGCTGGGATTACAGGTGCCCGCTACCATGCCTGGCTGGTTTTTTGAGACCAGGTCTTGCTATGTTGCCCGGGGTAGTCTCGAACCCGCGAACTCAAGCAATCCTTGGCCTCTTACCTCCCAGTGCTTGGATTACAGGCTCACACCACCACGCCCGGATTTGAAAGATTTTTTCAATTCATGAAAAACTTCTCATGGAAACTCAGGGTGCAAAAGGTATCTGCAACGTGAGAGCCCCTGGGCCAGCCCAGAGATCAAAAGGGAAGGTTTCAATGAAATACAAAAGTCACACAGACCTGGAGGGAGCAGGCCGCCGACAAGGCAGCCAACTGCCAAACTGTCATTTTGCTGAACAGAAGGCCCCAGTAATGACAAGCACAAAACTCATTTAAAGTCTGAAAAGGTGACTAATGAGCTCATTCATGCTGGCTATAAATTATTCACGACAACACGGATCGTGTTCAAGACAAACAGCAAAGTAAACTTGAAACACAAACCTCGCCGGCCTTGAGCAAAGCGAGTTCTGTCTGCAAAACTTCTCACAAGGAGAGGGACACTTGTCTCTCCCTTGTCTATTGTCACATGCATTCTTCTGTTTACTTTTTTTCACCGCCTTTAATCAAGTTTAAGCAGACACAGCTGTTATGCATTTATTTCACTGTTGAGTTTTTCCATTAGTTATTACCAGCAATCATGAGGCTCTAAAAATAGCAGCAAATTGTATTCTCGAGAAAAGGGAGGCTGACCTCACGAGGAAGCCCAGGTCTTCAGAAAGAATATGCAGAGACACATGAGGGTGAGTGACAGCTTTGCATGAACATGGAACCGAAGCGCAGAAGCTGGAGGAGAGCTTTGCTATTCATTTCCAAATTCCCTTGGGTTCGAGCAGGGTCAGGTTGCTTCCAACCCTTACACCCAGGACCTGCTCGCACCGGCCATGTTTTGGGTTGCATTTTTTATGAAAACTCAATCTTCACAGAATACAAGGCAAAATAGCTGGTGTAGGCACCATACACAGCAGTAGGCTTGTTGAAAAGCCGCCACGTTGTCGCCAACTTTCAGTTTCCTGTTTAATATTAAATAAAGAACTTGAGCTCCTCTGTTTTGGTAAACCACGGGGTTTGCTACCACTGTCACCACTCGGAAGCATGACAACCGTGAAGAAGCAACCGTGTTTGGCAAACCTTTCGGAATCTTCATAATCTATTTCCCAGATAGTCGGAGGTAAGAGTTTGAAATATGCTGTGATAGATCCTTTATAAATAGTCCCCCGATAAGTACTTACATTAGTTCTTAATCACATGGCTGAACATGATGTTTTTTAAACTGCTTTGAATACTTTGAAAAGGAGCCACGGAAAAGCCTCAGAAAACACTCATCTTCAAATACCACCAGATGGAGTTCTGTCTAACCAAAAGTGAAAGCAGAACCTTCTAGGGCTGACTTGTGCCCAGCGTACCCCTGGAGAGGACAGGGAAATGAATGGCCTCAGCCCTGGGGATCTTGCATGATGTGTGAAAAATAACTCCCGCAAAAATGTAGCAAAGGCTGGGGCTTTAATGCCAACCTAAGTCTGGGCCAAGTTCTGTCTCCGTTTAAGGAAAATCTTTCATATTGTTTGTGGTTTCTTGCACACGCACCAAAGGCTTGTCCAGAGATGGCTGCTGAGATGCAATGTCATTTTTCTCTGAAGTAGAGAAAAAGGAATTCTGCAGTATTTACAACCAGGTACTTTGCCGCTTAGTGACAGTTATCTGGCTGGTCTTCTCGTGCTTGGCACGGTTTTTACCCATGTTTTAACAACTCATCAGAGTCAATCTCTCTGTCCTGTGTGCAAGAGCTCTTGCCATTGTTTTGTGTTTGTTTTCAATCAAACAATGTGTAAAAACCCAGTCCCATCCAGGGGCATGGAAAAGTCTAAGATGGCTCTGGATAGACCCTTTCTGTGAAACAGAAACACACAAAAATATGGCTTTTAAACTGAGCCACACATCCACCTGCCCTTAGTAACATGTCTCTGCCGTCATTGGTGGGAAACCTGGCTTGTGCAAAGACAGCCGTAACACTACTCTACTCCTCCTCTTCCTGAGCAGAACCCAAGGTAATGTCAGTTTGCCTGAGGATGTTCAAAGCATCTGAACAACAGGAGCCAAAACAATGAACACCAAGCAACCAATTACAGCAACCCAAAGACTATAAAACACACACAACAAAAGCTCTCCAGTGCTTCCCACAGGCCAAGCTCCAGGACGACAACTTCACCTGCATTATTTATTTCATCCTTCCACACCACCCTTGGTGGTAGGTGCTGGCCTCCTCTTTTATCGAGAGGACTCTGAGGCGCAGAGAAATGACGTCTCTGGTCAGTGGTCAACCATTGACAATCTAAAGGTGAAACGAAAAGTTAGTATTCCAAGTCCTTCTTCCCAGAGCCCCTCTAATGTGCTAGGCCATGGTCCTTTCTACACCATTCAAGTTCTAATTCCCACTTGCCACTGGTAATCCATCTCTTGGGCTCCTTTGAAGATTTTGGAAATTTATTTGAGTTGGTTTTTGCGTAGCAGTTTCCCAGTGGGTCTTTCACCACTGAGACCCTTTCTGCTCTAAGAGGTTTAGCTCCCAATGCATGGAGAAATGGTACCTAAAGCTATAAGACACCCAAACACCGGGACAAGGTTCACACAGCAGCCCCATGCTCTGGGCTGAACTGTAAAACAAAGATTTCAACAACAGCCTTAGAGGCCAGGCTGGACCTTTAAGTCCACCCTCTTGCCATCTGGACCCTTAGAAGGAAAACACAGCTAGAAAGATGCCTATTACACATAGAACAATCTATTCTTTCTCCAGTGTGACAAATGAATTTTTTCAATATCCTGTACCTACAGGGGTAGATCTGATGGTTTCACTTTGAGTAAATACTTCCAAAGCTTAGACATTTGAGTAGAAGTCATTTTCACACCCTCTCTTACAGTCTGCACACAAGTTTAGAGGGTTACCATCTGCAGCTGAGAAGTGGCATTGACCACTGTACCAGAATTATTTCCCAAAAGCTGTTTTACAAAGAAGTGGGTAAAAGCTCTGTATAAATACATTCGAAAATGAGCCAACCACCGTGAAAATACACGACCGTACTACTAATTGGATGACTGTTTTCCCCCACAACCTGGACTAGAGGGTAACATCCCCTGCATTGATGTTCCACATTGCATAGGTCCTCTGGGACCTTCAACAAGTCCTCACCCTGGAGATTGAGAGCAGAGCTGCTCCATAGCCCATTGATGGCTCAAGCGCCCATGTCATCTTCAAGTGCATAATAGGCCCCTAATAGACATTGGTTCCAAGACCAAGCATTGCCTTCCCTCATGAACAGTACTCCAAAGCTTTCTTAGAAGTTTTCTTGGTGCCTCTACTGGAATCTTGTCTCAAGATTAGCCAGAGGCTCCATAAAACATGGGTGAAACAGAAAGTTGAGGTCTGTGGTTTGGTTTTTGAGAAACTCCCAACTATCACAAAGATCTGATCCTACTGCCATTTAGTCAGTCTCTGGCTTCCACCAACCCCAGCTCCCGCAGGATCCAAATGAACCCTGTTGGCCTCTCAGTGACACCAGCATCAGAGGAAAGCCTCCCTGGTTACGGTAAGAAAAGTAAGTCCTGCCCAGACCTTCCGGGAGTTCCTGTGAATGAACAACCAAGTTGAGTTGACTGTGAGCAAGCTTGCTTACTATGGTAGAGCAGGCATATAGGCTGTGTGCTCAGGCTCCTCCCTCCATCCTCCATTGCTTCCTTTTCTAGCTCAAAATCTGCAACTCATGGGTAGGAAGAAAGTTACTAGGGCTGACTTGCCATATACTCTAAGCAGAGCAATGTGTTTACTACAAAGTTCTTAGTTTCACAGCACTGGCCAGAAAGTGTTTGCTTTTTCCTTACAAATGCCATTCTTTTTTTTTTTGCGATTAGGTATAGCTATTTTGCCTGGGGAACAGCAGGCTCACATTCCCCGGGGTACCGCAGACTTCAAGTGATCCCCAACCTTAGCTTCCCAGGTAGCTGGGATTACAGGCGCACACCACCATGCTCAGCTATTTTTGGGGACTAGGTCTCACTATGTTGCCCCGGGTAGGACTCGAACCTGCAGACTCAAACAATTCCTAGACCCGGCCTCACTCCATAGGCTAGGATTAAAGGCATGCGCCACTGTGCCCAGCCCCCCAAAAGTCATTCATGTAGAGAGAAAATAAGAACCTAAACATTATCCTTAGGAAGGGCTGGACTAAAGGTGTTAGACCAACTCAAACAACAAGAAGTGAAGGAACGTGGGACCACATGTCAGGTTGTTGGCTCACCAGTATCTAGTCTTCCAACTGCACCCCAGATTTCACAACCTTGTGGTTTAGGTGAGACTGATCCAAATCGATTGGCCTTGAAGAATGGGTTGGCCCAGTTAGGACTCAATACAGGAGCCAACCCATTTCTCTATTGTTCAGACCCTGAATTAACAGAAGTGTCTACCATTTGCAACCAAAAGCATCCCAACAGATCCCCAGACAGCGACAGTAGCAGACCCAGTTTGACTTCCTGTCCACAGAGGCATCTGCCATTATAAATTCTCTACCATTATGCAGTAGAGAAAACCATGTTTTGGCAATTTTAGTGAATTTGGACTCGGTAAGAATTTGGGAGAATTGTATCAAATTTAATGTTATCATTAAGCACTTTAAAAGTAGGGTTTAATGTGTAAATGTGGCCAAATTAATAGTGTCCATTATGAATGAGGAGTTCACAAATGGAAATTAACTGTAGAGTTTGTGGTTAACAAAGGAGGATGATTCCTTGTAGAACTTGAGACTAAATCAGAACTCTTACTTAGATCTCAGAGTTTTCCAGATTGTACCTCCCCTATAGATAGTATCTTACCTTTCTATCACCAAGTGCCCAACCCACCCAGATGGGGTGCTGTGGGGAAGTGATGGTGGCCTTAATGACTACGTTCATTGAGCATTACTCCAAGAAGACACTGACCTAAGGGTTTCATCTGCCTTAGATCATTGAAAGCTCCCATCAGGCCATGCAAGGTAGGTAGTTCAAAGCAGATGGTCAAGAGATGATACTGAATGAGTGACTTGTATAAACTCATACAAATTTATATTTTAATTCATGTAAGGCTATATTTAGCATCAACGAGAATATATTCTTTAATAATTCTAAAACTGTAAAATTGACAAGATGTGGCAATAAATAGAATATGCTTTAGTTAATGTTTTCTGGGTACCACACGAAAATTTACTAAGAACTATTGAAACATAAGCCTCTGATTTCCGCGATTCCACAGATCCTTCCATAACCCCCCCAAGTTTTGGGAAGGATCAGGGAAATGTGGGGAAGGAGCATCTTCAGGATGTAAGATTAGTCATTGTAAATTGCTCTTTGCTTAAGAAAAAGTAGTAGTAAATATAACTCAGGAAATCAAGGGTACGAACATCAATTAAATCACAGCTCTTCCTAGACTATGGAAAATATCTGAGACCCTAGAGCTGGTTTGTTTTTACACATACATCAAAATATCAACTAGAAAAAATGATTCAAACACCTCAAGAAGAAATTGAAATATTCTGAAGATATTTTCACTTAAAAAAAAAAAGCAAAAAAATCCTTCTTAGAGCAAAGGTTTATTTTTCCACGACAGTTTTTTTTCTAAATCCAAAGTTTATATGTATGTGTGTATGCATGTGTGTACATACATGTATACATATATATATATATCATGTATTAGAGACTGAATAAAATTGGAATAAAAAAACATAAGATTAGTCTTTGTGCAGAACAATGAAAACCGTAGATGACAGAACCTTGGGGAGTTTCTCCAAATTTGACAATCATCCTAAAAATGACTATGACATTATCAAGAAGCCATTGGTGAAGCCACCAATCCCGACCAACCACACGCAGAGGTAGAGAGTCGATCACTTGGCCATTTTCTCAAGAAAGTGACATCCTCAGCTCGTTGCCATATGAAGAAATGAACAGAATCAACAGCCCCAAAATGAACAACAAAATGTAAAACAAAAGTAATGCCCACTGCTGATTCATGACATTGTCAATTTTCTGGATTTGGTGACGTGTGAGTCCACTTAAGAGCATACAGTTTTTTTTCTCTCTTGGGCCTTGTTCTTGCACCTGGTTTTCAATTTGTAACATGACATTTATTTCTCAGAAAGGAACCCAATTGAGGGAATAGGCGCCAGGCACTAAGAGCCTGCATCCTCCCCATGTGAGCCTGCTAGGGGCTCCTGCTTTCCCCAGGCTGTCTCTTCTCAGTCGCCAACAGCTGTTAGAGGCAGGGACTCCTACCCCCATTTTACAGCTGAGAGCTCCAGCCTCAAGCAGATTAAAATGACCTGGCCAAGGAGACCACACAGGAAGTGGGAGCGGGGAGAGTAAGGCCAGGGTCCGATCCCAAGCCTCACCAGTCTTTCCCCTGGTAGGAAAGAAAGACGAGGGCCACCCCTTGCTGATACCAGCTTGCCAAGCTGGCCTCGGGAGGCCTCGTGGGCATCTGTGGCCCACAGGGCAGAGAGCACCCTGCTTCAACTCACTGCAGAGCCCAGGGCTCCACCCTGTCGCCTGCAACCTCAGCCACTGGAGCAGGAACCTAGGACCAGTGACCAGCCCTTTCCTCCGAGGTTATTTATGGCTGACGCTGACGAGGCAGCAGTAATGCAGACATCAGGGTAAAGGTGAGCCCCATGTCCCAGACACGGCTCACGGGTCAGGCTGCAAGAAAGGCTGTCCTGCTTGGGCAGGGAACAGAACCCCCAGTTCCACAGCCTCCCTACATGTGCCCCTCTTGGGCCTCAGTCCTGAATAGCACCTGTGAGGTCTGCATAATGCTTGTAGCTGATGAACTCCCTGCTGACTCAATTTTGGGCCTGATGATTCAAGTTTCCTGGTCCTGGATGCCCTCCTGCCACCTACCTGAACCCACAGTGGTCTGCATTCCCCGCACATAGCGCTGGACCTGCTATTTTGGGGATACTACTCATTTCCTTTTAAAAAATATTAAATGGCAGGGTAGTATTGGATTTATCTTCCTGGAGCAGTGAGTAGCCAGGGCAAGAGGAAGGGAGGGGAATGGTGGAAAGAAAGTTCTTTGACTTTACCAATAAAATAGCAGCATCCCTGGTAACTACCCTCAGGGCTCAGCCCCACACCTTAACCCACCACCTGAACCACAGGGGTATAGATATGCAAAGTCCCCTGTGGGCAGGGTCACCAGATTGCCACTGGCAAGTGGTGCCTGTTAGCATAGCTAAAGAATCAAAGTGCCCACCCCCCTCCAAGAAGGGGAGGGTGGAAGGGTTGCTGAGGCCAGGGTTTTGCAGACCCAGGTGGGCTGAGGGGAGACCTCTTCTGACTTGCACTGTAGCATCACCCTGGCAGTTGAGGAGGGGGGTCTTACATCCAGGACTTCTGGCCACCCTGGGGCTGTGATTCACTGACTTTTCCAAGGGCACTCAAACCACCTTCCCTGCCCCATTCCCAAGCTCACAAAACCAGCATTTAATATTTCGCATTGGAAAGTAACCGACCAGCTTTCTTCTTTGCTACTCCCATCCCAAGTGTTTTCCCTGTGGGAAAATAGGTCCCTCCTGTGGGAAGGAGGTTCATGGAAGTGAATGATATAGGGGGGCTCTCTCTCACCTCCTCAGCTGTTGGCCAGAAAGACTACTAGGAAACTAAATAACAGTTTTAGCAGTACCACTACCCAACAGTCAACCTGGGGCATCTTCGCAGGTAAGGGACTGAATGAGGGCTTGATGGTGTTAGGGGCCGCGATTCCTGAATGACCAACCAGAGACTAAGAGTAGCACGAGCCAGCTTTATTTTTGCAAGGTCCAACAATACGAGCTGGCTAAGGCCGCCTCCCAGAGAGAGAGTGAGACCCTTTCCTGGCTTTTTGCCCCCTTCTTATATCCTCCTCAGTTACTGCAGGAATTCATGGCCCTCAGAGGTCTCTGAAGATGAGGTCTCAGGCAGTTTTTGCAAGGAGGTCTGATCACAGGTTATCCTGCTTTTTTTTCAGTCTATTTCCTGATAGCCTTGGGGAGGTGGGGGCAGCTTCCACTGTAGGCATCTACCTGATGGCCAAAGATAAAGCAATGTGGGTGTGCCTACCTGTCCAGAGGCCAGCCCCTTACTCACCCAGTGACCTTTACTTTTAGAGCTGGTTAGGCCCCCAGGGCTCTACAGTGGGTCTGCCCTGGGAAGCGAAGGGCCCACTGGAGGGATAATTTAAAGATGACAGGTAGTGACAGGAGGAATAAAGCTCTCGCCATGCTGGGAAGATCTGGGCAAGTTCTTTGACCTCTCTGGGCATTACTGTGCCATCAGCAGAGTGGCGATAATTCCATCTGCCCACTAGGACTGCTAGGAGGACTAAAGACAGAGACAAACGTAAGGCACCCCCAGAGATACAAGCACGAAGTAAATGCTGTCCAAGTGTTCGCTATGATTATGCAGCAAAAAGAGCAGTGGGCAAGAATCAAGAACCAACTGAAATTATTTGTTCATTATTTACATGGACTTTGGCTAAAACCATTCCTTTTTCTCCAGAGCAGAAGGATTAAACCTTTCCTTTCTTTATAATAGAAGCTATAATAGAAACCACGGAAATTCTTTCCTGGAATTAATTAGCATTTCCCAGTACTTTCTACAACTCCCTGAGGATGGCTGAAAAACTTCTGTTTTTGGTTCTGCCTTGCCTCCCCTGCTGTCTGTGTTTAAGAAGACAGTTCTGCTGTCTGTCTCCAAACAGAACTGCAATAAATGTCCGTGCCCTGACCACCCAGGGAGAGGACACTGCCCTGGAGAGGCAAGCACCTTCATGGGCAGGAGTGGCTGAGGTGAGCTGTACACACGTCCAGTTAGTTTTTCTTTCCAAATCTACTAGTTTCTCCTAGGAGACAGGTGACCATTCAGCCTTTCGCTGTGATGTCATCTTGAGACAGGTGACACCCTGCCCTCTGCCACCAAGTCAAACTGCTCACTGGCCTGGTGAAAAGATTTTGATCAAAAATGGAACAAGAGAGCTGGGTCGGTGGCACACAGCTTTAATTCCAGCCCTAGGATGGGAAGCTGAGACTGGGAATCCCTTGAGTCTGCGGGTTTGAGACCCGTCCGGGCAACATAGTGAGAGCTAGCCTCAAAAAAATAGCTGGGCATGGTGGTGTGTGCCTGTAATCCCAGGTACCTGGGAGGCTGAGGCTGGGAATCACTTGAGTCCGGGGTACCCTGGTCAACAAGAGTCTGAGGTTCCCCGGACAAAATAGTGAAACCTAGCCTCAAAAAAAGAAAAAGGAACAAGAGAAAAAAAATGGAGCAAGAGGATATGAAATGAGACTCATACATGCTCCCTCAGAACAGAACTTAAGAACTGAGGGACGATTTCCCATTAATGCCTGACTGACAGAAGATGGCAACTTAGGTGCTGACCAGGGATCACTCACCAAGAATCTCTCCCCATCCTCAAGCAGATGAAGTTTACTACTTAGATTCTGACTAAACATCCTTCATTTTACCCCCTTGCCTATCAAGACAGGCCACCACAAACCTTTGCTGTCCCAGAATGAAGAACATCAGGTGGGGGCAAATCACCAACATTTATTTGTGGAAGACACTATTCTACGTGTTTTGTAGAATAGACACACTATTCTACTGTGTCTGAGGAGCCTGTGTGGGTAGGACTTAAATCCACATAGAAATGGCAGAATATTTCTCACTCTGGTCAGCTATGCAAATCTGGGTCAGCAGCCCATCAAATTCCATCCAACTGATGGCCCGCTATGCAAATTAAGTTAAAATCAGTTGAGTTCCAATTGGACCAATAAGAAGCCAATCAAGTGAATAGTTGGACAATGATTGGTCAAAGTTTCCATCCTGGTTGGTCTATGACAGGTAGACTTTGTTTCAACTCCTATGGTGGGATCCTTGTGTCTGGACATGCTTGGAGTTCAACTCTCAACGTCCTCCCCCAGTGTTGGTGTCGTTATTCAGACTCAAGTGACCCCAAAATGTTTTCTATTACTTATGATCTTCAATGGGCTTGTCATAGCTTCCTATAGCACATGGTTTTTTAAAGTTATTTTTCTATTGATTACACACACACACACACACACACATATTATATTGTTATATACCATAAAGTTCTCCCACCACCATGTCACCCGTGAATTATCATCTTAATCTCTAGTGCTCATCCCCACTCTGACCCCCATTTCACCCTCGCTCCTCCTCCCTCGCTTTAGGCTTTAGTTCAGCTGCCTACAGCATATGTTCCCTGTATTACAATTCCTCTGCTGCTCCTGAATAAACTCAATTTTGGCCATTTAGCTTGCCTCACTTGACCTGTTTATTTAGGTTGACACACAGAGAGACCTTGTTGAAACACTTCATGGTAATTATGACTTCCTTGGATTCTTGTTCAGATGTGGGTTATAAGCACCGACTTTGGCTATAACAGAATATTTGGGCTGTGTAGAGAATGTACGCCACTCTGCCCTCAACTATGGCGAAGAGCCCCAGGTTGGTTAGTTCATGGACTCATGCAACTCCACATCCCCAGAACCTCTCTAACATGTCTCTCTCGAGACCAACACCCTTGCTCATGGGATAAGTGGGTTGCTTACTGATTGTTGGACCCAGTCAACTTCCTAATTTGATCCGAACCAGTCTTCCCAACCATGGACATAATTTGTGTATTATTCAATATACAACTATAGGTCCTACTCACTATTCAAATTAACAGCTTCCTTCCTTCCAGTAATACCCCCACCAATGGCCTAGGCTGTTAATAGGGGTGGTGGTGAGGCAAGGATGAGTCCTTTGCCACCAGGATCTCCAGGTCTCAGGGTCTTGGGTCCAGGGATCTCAGGTTGGAGAAGCAGGCTTCTGACTCTATGGGGGGTGGGGCTGGACACCTCTGCTGGGGCACAGGTTGGTGGGGGGCAGAGGGATCCCCCCTTTCTGGTTTACTCCAACCTCAGTCAGACTAGGAATGAAAAATCCAGTCTCTCCAACTGCAGATACAATGTAGAGGAAAAGAAGTAATAACGACCCTGGATACACTCACCACCTGGGTAGGACAAGCAGCGTGTCAGGAACCACTGAGACAAGAAGGTGAAACCAGCAATTGAGGTGCCTGTCACAGATTTCTACCTTCATCGTCTCTGGGGCTGGGGAACCAAACTCCTGGTCCACAGTTACGTGCAATGTGAATGAAGCTCCCTCCTTTACCAATCCATGAGGGAAGAAAATCACAATGAAGTGGCTATGGTCCCTTGGCAGAGCTGCTAACACAAGAGAGGAGAGGAGCTGGGCCAACCATGTGTGCAAGTTTGTCCCCAGCAGAGAACACCTCCACAGCCAACAGCTGGGAGTTGGGCTCCTAAATCAAGATACCAGAACTGTACAGAGCAAAACCAGCAACATGTGACAGACACCAGAAAGGATCCTGGAGAAGCCACCAAGTATTTGCCCTACAAGAGGTTTCTGGCATGCTCGGCCTGATTATCCACTTCAGTTACTCCTGGAGATCCAAGCAGCCTGGTCTGTTGCTATCCAGGAGTGCAAGTCCACACCCAGAAAAAATGGACATAGTTCCAGAAAAAGAAAAGACCAGTGGGCCAAACATGGACCAACAGCATGCAGTGAGAGGAGCTGGAGTGTCCAGAGAGGGGAAGGAGGGAAGGGAAGTCAGGGTGGGGAAAGTGCAATATGGAAGAGAGGGCCACACCTAAGGCGAATGACAACCATACAAAGTGACCAATATTGTATGAAAACTACAAAAGAAAAGAAAATTAATAGCTTCTTTTGGCTGACTTTCTAAGCCAGCATCAGGAACAGAGAGAGAAAGACCTTGGGGGGGGGGGAGTGGTGTTGGTCCACAAATCACAGCCTGCAGGCAAATCCAGCTCACTGCCCATTTTTGTGAATACAATTGTATCTAGAAGACACCCCTGTTCATGAGTGAACATCCACTGGGCCAGAGCTGAGTAGTTACAACAGAAGGTATGGCGCCGCACAGCCTAAAATATTTACCACCTGGCCCTTTATTTTTTTTTAATTTTTTAATTTTATTTTTGGATTTTTTACAATACATGTTTGTCTAATTGCTGATCCCCATGGGAATAACCCACCCCAACACATCCCCCCTGGTCACTTTGCTTCCTTTCTTTTTGTTGTTTGTCCATGTTTAGCCCTTTAGTTTTTTTTTTTTTTTTTTTTTTTTTTTTTTTTTTTCCTTTTCTGGATCCATTTCCTCATCCTTGGTGAGGGTGCAATTTCCCAGGACTTGGAAGAGCTGCTGTTTATCTTTCCTGTATTGCTTTTGCCTTCCCCTAGGCCGACTGGAGCACCTTTGGCTTGTATGATTGTTTCCTGTTTCTTGGTGGGTCTCATCTCCACCGTTTCTGCAACATTTTACTGCTCCTTCAGTCATGCTTCGGGTCTTTGGCTTTGGGGGCTTGATTCCCAGCCCTATGTTTTGGAAGAGCAGATCCTCGAAGGGACAGCCATTAACTGATGGTAGGTGTCTTCTGTTGGGGCTTTGCTGTGGGGCCACTGCCGTTTGGCAAGCCTCTTTTTTTTTTGAGACTAGGTCTCGCTATTTTTGCCCATGGAACCGCAGGCTCCCCTTGGCCGGGGTACCACAGACTCAGGCCATCCCCTGCCTCAGCTTCCCACCACCTGGCCCTTTAGAGAAACAGAGAGAAGCCAAAAGTCACCAGAATATTTACGGAATTCCTGCCAGCCTTAGACTTGCAGCTTCAAAGACAGTCACCTGAGAGGTGAGCAGTAGGAGTCAAATGCTGGGTGGGTTCCACCAGTGACTCAGCTCCATCAGGTCAGGCAAATATTCTCACCTCTCTGCTTCCATTTCATTCATGAAGTAGGAATCATTATCTTTGGGGTGGGGGGAGGAGGGCAAGGACTTGACAACAATGAGCTAATACCCCAGCAGGGGCATTCTGAGCCTTCACAGGAACTGCTGGCTGTTTTTTGAAGGGTGAGAGGCTCTGTCTTGGTGCAGCAGTCTTTCGAGGCCAGCATAGGAAGTGACCCTTTGCAGCCAGCAACACTTTTCCCTCTGGTGTTTGTGAACTTGAGGACCTCCTGTGATAGGCCACACACAGAGAAGGCCCTGGAAGTCCCTCCACAGGTAGTATGTGATGAGGAAAACAACTCCACCCCCCAACCCTGCATCACTCCCTGTCCTGTCCTCCCAGGCTGGGATAGTCAAGGAATGTTTGTTTGTTTTTAAGGGACTATGAAAAGCGCCTGAAAGGATAAGACTTCAGAAAAAGGCAAAGGGAAAGATGAACATTCCACTCTGTTCTGAAGGGCAGGGAGCAGTCAATAAAATCTCAGAGTGAGACTACACATTCATCTGAGCAAAAGGGTCGCTCATGGGAACATCACGGTAGAAACTGGGAAATAAAGTTGAAACCAGATTGAGAAGGAAGCTGAACCTCAGCTCTGCATGTTTGGATTTTATCCTAACAATGGGGAGCCACTGAGTGTTCCAGGGAAGATAGAAGATGATATCATGAAAATGGTATTCTAGAAAGACTAATTTGTCCATCATTTGACTCATATCTGAAGAAATTGAACCATAAAGGAGCTGAAATGAAACACAGGAAATGGTATGTAACATATTGGCACATTTTTTTTGAAGGGAAAAGAAACAATTCTTTTTCCTCATTTTAACTTAAATTTCCCTGTCTGTTATGTCCCCGGCAGCTCCTATAATTTCATACTTGCCAAATCAGCAAAGTTCAAACACAGAGAGGGAAACATTTCAAGGAAAAAAGTCAAACAACAAAGGTCAGGGCTTGGTGCAAGTTATCACTCTTGAGAGATACAGGTGTATAAAGTAGAGAAGTTAGCTTTTGATTTGAAATCACAGCAGGAGAAAAGGTTATTATTGTGAGCATGAAGGCAGACTATTCTCTCCCTCCTCCCATTCCCATTTCATGTATCACCCCCTAGAAAAGGTAGATAAGAGTGTTTTTCTCCACATCAGGCTTCACCAGGTATAAGGAGCTGCCCGCTCCCTGCCCCTGGACCCTACAGGTGCCCGACTCTGTGCTTGATGGGTCACTGACCCTCTCCCACATTTCTGCCCCCCTCCCCCCACTTTGGATGACTGCTTTTGTGGTTTGCATAGAGTTAGTCTCCTGGAGAGGGGGAGGCAGCACAGAGCACAGGGTAAGTAAATTGCTTCTGCATAGAAGGCCTGGGGTTCGAGTACAGCCTCCCCCTCAGGTCACCAGCCTTTTGAGCCCAAAGTCCCACCTGTAAAAATCATATGCCAAGTGCATACACAAGGGCATCTGGAGCCTCCCCCGGGACATGTCACAAATGCCTTTGACATGGGCACTGGCCGTGGCTCAGGTGCTGCTCTCATTTGTTTCCTTCGACACAGGGACATTTGGCTAAGTTAGGCCAAGTCCGTTTGCTCCTTTTTACCTGCGAGGTAAGAGGCCCATCCTGGTGCTTAGATGCTTGAGGGAGAAACTCTTCTCTTTTGGAGAAGTCATGGGATTTCTCCAGAAATCCAGAGGAGAGAACTCTGGAGGCCAAATGTGCCCAGGAGCTGGGGTGCTGTGACTGTGGTCTGCCTCCCAGGGAAGCTCCAGGTCTACAGCAAAACCCCTCTGTGTCCTGAGCAAGGCAGGAGCTGGAGGCCTCAGAGACAGTCTCTGATTCGCTCAAGGTCCCGCTCCTGGTTTAAGGAAGAATCGCGTCCGGAACCCTGATCTGCTCACCTATTTTTATTTCCTTTCCACAAAATCATGAGGCTCACCATGGGAAACTTGGAAACCAGAGAAAAGTGAAACAAACCTCTGTAGGTAACCCCACTGCCTGAAGTTTCTCAACCTATTAACAACTTAAACTGCCCCCTGTGACAGGGAAATAGGATCACGCTATAAATACACCAGGTATTCGTCCCCCTTCACAATGTAATGCATGAAGTTTGTTTCCAGGGCAAAATCTTGAGTTTCAGGTGGACTGAGACCATATCTACCTTGACATCACACCTACTATGTGCCAAGCATTGTAGCACAGTAGGTGCTTGGCACATAGTAGGTGTTCATGTGGGGTAGGTGAACATGTACACACTATATGATGTGCACAATGACTTAGTCATCCTTGCTTTGTGGGCTATTTAGGTGATCTGGTGCTCTGCTAATAGACACGCCATGGGATGAGCCACTTGCAATGAATTCCTAAAAGCCCAATCACCAGGTCAGAGTATCTCATTGCAAGGCCTTGCAGAATAGCTGCCAAATCTCCCTCCAGAAAGATAATGCTAATTTAGATCCTCTCCTCATGATATAGGAGAATGAGGAGCTTAGTTATGGCCATACATCGAATATACGGGTTAAAGGGGAAATTGCAGAACCTCTCAGTTGGGGTCTTAAGGAGGAATCAAGGGCTAGACTTAAGAGTTCATTGGCCATCGAGTAGCTCCACGTAGTGTAATTCATCTTTCTTAAGTTTCATCTGCCTCCCTCTGACATCCTATGTGTTGAAAACTACCACGTGGTATCTAATATTGTCATGAAGAGATTGATCAACTCGCTCCCATCCAAATATACACGACTGTGGGAAAGACCGAGAAGTACAGTCGGGTTTCCTAAGCTATAGCACAAAGACATCAGCTTTCAGAAACCAGGACCTGCAGCAAATCTTTGTACTGGCACTGAGTATGTTTTGCTCAAGCTGCTTATAAATACTGCAGTTAAAACTACATGTCCACCATGGTTTGTAGTATTTTTTTTTTT
>PVHY01019822.1:0-26669 GCA_004024945.1 Uropsilus gracilis | reverse complement strand
AGCTCGCTATACTTCTAAGCTCTGGCGCTCATGGGGACTTGTGATACTTTTCCTCATTTCCCACCTGATTTTCTGGGGATTCTGGATTCGGAAAAGATGCATTTCCTGAGAAGCTCCAGGAGGGGGTTCATGGTGCAGACTCTGGTGGGGGGGGCTCAGCGAGCGCCCGCAGCATTCTGGGGAGAAGCACGGGAAAGGCAGGGCCCTGGAGATGTGGGCCCTGAAAGCCATCCGCTCCTCAACGCTGTTCCGGGTCTCTCCGGTGAGGATGCTGCTCCGGCCCCCAGATCTGTGGGGAGAGGTGAACAGTGTGATGTGTTTTGAGTGCAGGGCTGGCTGCCACACAGCTGTTTCAGGAAGGGACAGTTCTTCACAGGTAGCTTCAGCGGGTGCGCTGGGTCCTTCGCCAGCAAAGCCGACCAGCCGGCCTCTCTGAAAGAAGCAGCAAGAGCAGAGTGGCTCGCTCTGCCACTTTCATGCATCCTCATCTTTATGCATCCAGATCATGTTTATGCTCTGATCTGATCCGACTTCACCCGCCAGACGGAGACAGCGTTGCGGTACAGGAGTGATGTTGAGCATCTAGGAGGGACCTGGCAGAGAGGGCAGGTGTCCCTCCCCGCCTGCGATCAGCTGTGACACGGGCCAAGGAAGGTCACCAAGAAGGAGTTTCTAATGTGCACAGCTGACAGAGAAAATGGCCCAGGAAGAAGCAGCTCCCTGGGATGCACCGCACATGGAAGTTCAAGGGAATGAAGCTGGGTTTTGCAAAGTCCAAGTAACAGAACTGCAGGGAAGTCTTCAGCTGTTCCAATCTTGAGTTTCCTTTAATCGCCCATAAAGCAGAGACCAGCTTAGACCACTGGTTTACAAACTTCCAAGGAGGAAAACCAAACCTAATCCTGCAGGGAGGCTCAAAACCCAAAAATCATCAGCGCACAGGAGCCGCAGTGGCAGCAGGGTGCCAGCCTCCACCCCAGGCAGCCTGGGGTCCCTGCCAGCACCAAGGCTCTGTGAGCAAGTCTGAGAAACACTGATCTAGCTGTTCTCCAGGGCTCTTTCCTCCCATGGAAGACTCAGGCTCAAGGTGCAAGGGGAAAGGGGAGTAAGGCAGGTCCATGGCCTGTGCCTCCACCAAGCCAGGCACCAGCACCTTTGGTGTGCCACATCCAGGCTAGGGGCAGGGCTGACTCCCAACCCTCTGAGGTGGGGGCTGAGCCCAGTCTCCCCGGGTCACCAAAGACCACTCCCAGTCCGACTTCCTCAGGGCTGAGGAACAGCACTGTTAGGTGAAGAAATAACCCTGTCTGTCTGGAATTCCACATGCGCATTTCATCCTTTTGGTTAAAGCACTTACCAACTCCCCTGGAAGATGGCATTTAGCCCACCAGCCTGGGTGAGCAGCTCACCAGACCTTTCCTGGGAGGAGCAGGAGGGCGGTTAGGTCCTCGGCACCTGAGGAAGGTCCAGTGACTGCAGAGAGGACAAACCCCACCCTCACTGCCCCAGCCTTCCCCTTCATCCCTGCACACAGCCATCCTCACCCCCTGTCCCAGGGGCCGCCTTTAAGCAGGAAGTATCAGAGGTAAGACCCACTGGGTTCTTCCCAGCCTCCGGCACCTCCGGAGCCTCCGGCATGCAGCCTCCAGTTATTTTGCTCCCCTGAGCTGACAGAGTCACAGATTGCAGGGAAGCCACAGATTCCAGAGAAGTGGCAGGAAGAGGTGTCTCCGCCCTGGCGTGCAGCTGGTGAGGCTGGCAGCAGCAAGCAGGATCTCAGTCCTCCCGCATGCCCTCTTCCAACCACTTAAAGTAGCGGCCATCTCCTTGGTCCATGGGAAGACTGAAGACCTCCGGGATCTCGAAAGGATGCAGCAGCCTTTTGAGAGAAAGCAGAGCAAGTGACATTAAAATCCGCCCATGGGATCAAATTCAAGGGGTCAGCCTCACCTGAGGCCCTGTTCCGTCTGCCTCGGCCACCTGACCAGCCTATGGCCACCCCTCCAGGCCCAGGTTTCGCACCTGCGTGCAGAGGGCAGTCGGGCCACATGGTTTTAGTGTGTCTGTTTCACATTCTAAGTCTCATTAGGCCTTTCTAGCTCTGTAACGTGAACAAACCAATTTCTCCACAGACCCCCCCCCTCCCCCCGCAGAAGCAGACAAAACAGATCACCTGACTGGCGGCTGAGGAGAAAACGAAATTGCCATACGCACCAGTGATACCGCACTAACCTGGTGCTGGGCACGTGGTCCCCGCTTGATACATTACTTAAATGTGGCTGCTGTTTCCATCATCCCAACACTGCCCGCCCCCTACATCACGCCCCCTCCCCCAGTGCCTGCTCATGCCCTTCCTTACCTAGAAAGTTCTCCTGTCCTGTTTTTAATCCAAAGTCTCTCTGCACCTTTAGGCCCAACCCAACTGCTGACTCCAAGGGATCTTCCTTGACCCTCCAGACCCAGAGGCGTCTCCCTTCTGCCTGTTTCTTGTCTCTGGTCCTCAGCACACCTTCACTGTCCACACTGCAGGACATGGGACTTCGGGCCTTAGCCTCCCACCTGCCAGATGAGGTAAAACCCTCTACTTCCTTTCCACTGGAAACTGCATTTTATAGTTTTCCCGAGAGGGCATGCCTTGTAAACAACACTGTGGTATTTAAATGTCTGGGGAAGTGGGCAATTTCATCCAGTGCCCGAGTATATGGATCTGCTTAACTTGCTCCAAGGATACCTGGCCCCATGCTATGTGTTTTTATAAGCAGACCTTCAACGTGTTTGACCATAATGTTCAGATATACAGAATAATGTTAACACTTGGTATTAAGAGCTTCCACGGAGGCAGTACACCACGGGGACACTTCACAGACATTCACTCCAAAAGGCACCCCCACCTTGGTATATGCTCCACTTTATAGAAGGGGAAACTGAGGCACCAGAAGGCTGAGTATCTGCAATTGCTGAGGCTACAACTAGCAAGTGGAGAGGCCAGGGTCTAACCCTGGAGCTCAGCCCTGGGGCCTGCACTCGTAACCCTCGCAGTGCTGTCCCTTGCAGTGAAGCTGAAATGCTGTCAGGGTGCTGCTTCTACCAAAGGTGGTTCTAGATTTGAGACCTGAGCGGCCAAGCACCACACACCCTGGCTCCCTAAGAAGAGAAAGAAAAGGGTGTGACCCAGGGAGGGGATGTGCATGCCTGTAGCCGAGTCAGTCTCTGCTGCAGGTGAAGCGGAGATGGGCGTCTTGGGGGGTATGTTACTGCGTCCTAGGTGATCGCAGTGTGTGTCACTGCCAAGATCCCATTTAGACCAGGTGTCCCAGCTCATAAGGTGCCCAAGAAGCATCTGTCAAAGTGTAGTTTGGTTCAAAATCCTTGGCGTGCACAAGACTCGTGGTGCTGGCAGCCTCCAAGCATTCAGGTTACTCCAGGAGCAGACCTTGAGTGAGGCGCTTAGATCTTATCCCGGTAAGCCAGGGCCCGAGGTCAAGACTCTTTTCATGCTAGTGCTCATTGGATATTTACTCTTTCAGGACATGGGCATTTGCTTCAGGTGTCCTGCTTTGCAGGCTCACTCGTGCAGGCCCAGCCCATCCCCCACCGAGAAGAGAGGCCAGCATCACCTGATGAAGCTGGACAGCAGGTGGACCTTGGACGTCTTGGTCTTGATTAACTGTGAAAGGACAAACAGGACAAATGCTGCTTTCTCCAGAAGGCAGCCTGCTCTGCCCTTGCTCCCCTTCAAGCCATTGAGTCAAGACTTCCTCCGGGCTGCAGGCCCTGTCATGAGCTCTCAGGTAAAACCAGGGCGCCGTCTGCGGCCCGAGAACCTCAGTCAATGGGTCTTTGTGAATTTTTCATGGCAGCCTAGACGAGAACTGGGGCAAGAGGCCTTGGTCTCACAGCTTCCCCATTGAGGGCCCCCCACACCCTCCTTCACACCCTCCTTCACACTCACCAGCAGCGTCTCGGTGGCCTCCTCTATTTCTCCATTCCAAAAGTACCTGCAGAACAAAACCAAACGATGCTCATGAGACAAGTCCAATCACGTGCCAAACGTGGCCCGTCTTGGTGACTTCCCTGAAGTGGAAACTTTAAAAGCTTGTCACTCCCATATGAAGAAATCCAGAGTTGGCTGAAGCCTCCCGAGTCCTCAAGGGCAACCATTCTGATGGCTGCTTCTGACAAGCAGCCTGAACATTCCTGGGAGGGAGAGGCTCACCATGTCTGGAAGAAGTCGACCTACCTCAAAGGCTTTCACATGAAATGGTTTTACGGCGTACCAACAGCTGCCATCTAGCTGTTTCCTCAGCCTCCCCCTGGAGACTCCCCTCAGGACAGCTCTGCAGAAACACCTAGGCTTTCTCTCTCCCCCAAGCTGGGAAGCTTCAGTTCTTTCAGCGCTCAGCCTATACTCACCATCTCAGGCCCCTCAGCATCGATTGGACTGAGGCTACTCTCATCTGTTGTGCGCCATTTGCAAACCAGAAAGATCATTGCAAATGAGATAAGGAAAACCTCTCTCGTCAACCACCCCTAAGAGAACTTGGGACTCATTTACTGAGTCCGCACTGAGACCTTCTGAGACCGCACTGGAGTCGCTGGCTTTCCTAATCAGAGATAGTGACCACCTGCCTATACTCCCCCTTCCTCAATTACTCTTAGACTTTAGAATGTTAATTGTCTCTCAGGTTTGTTTGTCTTCTTTGGAACTCAACAGGCCCTCACCCTGTGTCCCTATAAATACCCCTTTCTTTTGTTAATAAAGTTGTCTCATGGTTCATACTTCCATCTGACCCCCGGCTGTGGCAGGGCAAATCTCTTCTCATCAATTCATTTCTTGTACCTTGCTTCTGGCGGCCAACACTCATCACTGACTCTCAAAGTTGAGTGTCCACAAATGGAAAAGCAAAAAGGAATAGGAGGCTTTGTGGAAAGACGGGGAGCCATATAAAGACATGGAAGCTAGTCCAAACATAAAGACGCTAACAACGTTCAGAAAAGAGCATGAGAACAGCATCAAAGGAAGAAAAAGAAATTTGTCCTGAGAATGATTTACACTGACCAAAAGTCTAAGACAACCCAGACTGTGGGTTCTGTCTTCAGGGCCATGGTGAAAAGGTCCAATATTAAGGGGGGTGGACATCTGACAGGAATGCTAGGTTGAAATTCTCCTCTGGTTCCTACACTGCTCTTACAGACTCACCTATGTAACTCAGGAAAAATGCAGAGCCCGAGCTCCACCATCCAGGAGCCTGAGCAGATCTAGAGTGGGACTAAAGCAGAGTGGGTCTGGGAGCCACAGCTATAGCTGAAGAGGGAATGACATCCTAGGAGAGAGGAAAGGAGGGAGGAGCTTTCGGTAGACAGCATGTTTCTGTTTTGACTTTTTTTTTTATGTTGTTTTTGTTTTTTGAGGCTAGGTGGAACTGCAGGCTCACATTGCCTGTAGCGAGAACTAGGTCTTGCTACGGGCCCCAGGCGGGACTCAAACCAGGATCCCTAGCCCCGGCCGCTTCATAGGCTGAAGCTTACAGGCACGCGCCACCGTGCCCGGCCCTTCTGTTTTGACTTTTAAAATAGATGGTTTCTGGGCCGGGCATGGTGGTGCGTGCCTGTAAGTGGCAGCCTTGGTAGCTGCGGCCAGGGTCAGGGATCACGGTTCGAGTCCCGCTGGGGGCACATAGCGAGACCTAGTCCCAAAAAATAGCTGGGCATGGTGGTGTGCACCTGTAATCCCAGCTACCTGGGAAGCTGAGGCTGGGGATCGCTTGAGTCCGTGGTGCCCCGGGCAACGTGAGCCTGTGATTCCACAGGCAAAATTAGTGAGACCTAGTCTCAAAAAAATAAATATATAAAATAGATGCTTTCTTTTTCCTCTTCCCCTCTTTCTCTCATCCCTCTCTTTCCCAGGGGAGGTGGGAGAAGAGAAACAGGATGATCAGAGAGGGGCAGGCACAGGACGAATCCCCCATGTGAGCACGAGGGTGCTGAAACATTCAGTGAGGGCGCAGCTCAGACAGGGGTAACTACAGCGAAGGTGTGAGCAGGTGAAAGGCTATGTCCACAGGAGCAGGAAGCTAACACAAATGGCAGCTATTTTCATTCTCTGGCCAGCCTCCTTGAAGATGGAATATGCAGTTTCTCTTTCCAGTGGCAGGCGAAGTGCTGCAAGCCAAGGCTGTGCAAACAAGAGTCACTGTCCCCAAACTGCAGTTTGTTCTCCCCTCTCTATACACAGCTTCCTGCTGCTTTTGTCGGGAGACACAAACCCAGCACATGCTTGATTTCCTCTGAGTACAGGTGACGGATCCTGTACCGCAGTTGTTTCTTGACAGCTCCCCATGAGGTCAGTGTTCTTCCCACCAGTCGGGGCCTGAGTGAGAGTCCCACACCCCTCCATGGCCAGAACTTACAGCGAGGAAGCCTTGGGCAGGATGGACACAGAGGCAGCCAGCTTCTTCTCGAGGAGAGCCCTAATGCGAAGGGAGAAGCAGACGCTGAGGTGAGGGTCCAGGGCCTAAAAGGTCGGGGAGCAGGGGTCCCTGGACTTTGTCAGGAACCCAGAGTGCAGAGAGCCAGCAACAAGCCATAACCACCGTTCGTGGAGCTCTGAAGGCAGCTATTTAGGAACCCCTTCCAGAGGGAAGCAGCTGGGAAGGCAGTTTTGAGGACGGGCCAGTTGGGGATTAGGGGGCGCGAATTAATAACACTAGCCTTGAAGACCCTGCAGGGGGAAGGAAGGCGGTGTGACATGATGCAAGTGCTCTCATTCAGGGAGTGCTTGAGCACCTAACCAAGGCAGGCAGACCCCCCCTCTTCCAGGCTGACTCCTGCTGCACAAGGAGACAGGGCAGTCAGTGGTTTCCAGCCTTGGTTCACACCTAGAACCACCTTGTGCTTTTCTCTCTGAGACACCTATCCAGCGGACAGTGCTTCTGACCTGCGGATACCGTGTGAGCACGTAGCGCTCAACTGCAGGTAAAGACAAGAAAGCATCATATCCCGTGTTTGGTTTTGGCAAATACCGGCTCTTTTTCTTCTTGTTTTTATAAAGATTTCTATCACTGTTCTAAGGGTAGAATCATCACCTTTGCAGGTCTCTAAGATCTGTTTCTTTTTTGACAGACCACAAGCTGGAAGCCTTGGTCAGATCATCTCCAGTCCCAGAGCAGAGAGCAGATGAACACAGTGAAATGTGCTTGTGCTAGTGCCGGTGTTGTACAGACAGGCACATCACCCAGCTACTAAAGCAAGCAAGTGTTTGTAAACAGCCAACCTCAAGCCCTCGGAAGCAGGTAGACCCTGACCACCTTTTCCAGGTCTCAGGTCGTCGAGGGGGGCAGGTCTCTATTCTTTGAAGTGCCTGGATCCTGCCAAATAAAACCCTATTCCCTAAGCCCCAGAGCTGCTGCCAAGAGGACTGACCTACTTTCCCTTCCCTGAAGTCGCAACTGCACAGCACCCTATTTAAGGCTGCATGCTAACTGCCACCCTCCCCCACCCCGGAAAGTTACAGAGCTAAATAAATCCTGACTGTAACGAGAGGCATATGGCGCATGCCGGCTTAAGCAGATTCTGCAAATCTCAGCCCCATGAGCATCCTCGGAGAAATTGCCTGTCATGGACTCTGAGAGTGGCAGCCTCACAGGTGCTTTCCGTGCTCTGTGCTGAAGCCCAGATGACTGATTGCAGCGACCTGTCCTTGGGTGGAAGGCTGTGGAGCCAGGGAGATCTGTGATACTCAGAAGCCCGAGGGCAGAGATGGGGGGCGGGAGGGGCACACAATCATATATCCCTATAGAAGTTTTTTTGCTCTTGGAACATTGACTTTAAATATCAAGATAAAAAGTTACAAGCAAAACCCAGGTAGGCTGCTAAGGCAGGTCTTAGAGAAGACAGACTTGTCTGGGGCCATCTGTGGTGTTGGCAGCGAAGGGGACACTAGAATCTAGTTTTTCTGATTTAACAGTCAGGATTTTCCTCCTGTACTCAATAGTGTTCAGTTTAGAACACGTCTGTCAATGAGGACACCACCATTAACCAGACCAACTGAGGCTGGGCTGAATTGGACTAGAAATGAGAGGCAGCAGACTAAACGCTAAAGAATGCTAAACAAAAAAACACCAAACACACTAACCTGACACTGAAAGGCCCAGTCCCTGCGCCAGCTCTACAGTTAAAACTGGGGGTCCTGGTAACAAACATTTGTGGGACCTGCCCCGTCATTGACCTATTCCTCTCCTGCAAGTCCCGGAACTGAGCCTGTCTGCCTCTCCATTCATGCAAGGTAACCTGTGATCAGCAATTTGGAGGCTGTGCCCCAAAGAGCAGATTCAGGGAGCCATTTAAAGAGCCATTCCCACTAGCACTACTCACCCTCTCCAAAGCTCTATCTATAGAGAGAACCGGAGAGGCAAAATCCAGATACAACATTTGTTGAGGCTCTAACACACTCAGGCCACTGGGCTGAAGACTATACATCCTTCATAGCCCTTCTGCCTCTGTAAGGGAGATGGCATTCTCCTGTTCATGATTCACAAAGCTGCTGCCTAAAGAAGGGAAGCGGCTTGCCTTTAGCCGCAGAGTTGCCGAGTAGCAAGATTCACTCTGGTCTGACAACGGATCCAGTGCTCTTCCCACCATTCCACTACTGTTTTTGGAGACTTGCCAAATACTTGGAATGACCCCTCCTCCTCTTCCTCTCCCATCGTGAGCACTGCTGGGACTGAACAAAGAGGTTGTCTCCAAGGAGAGCTGGACCAGGCATCCTCCACCTGCAGGTGTCCACTATCTTCTCTCCTGGACACCTCGCCCCCCCCCATCTACCCTGGGCCTCGTATGCCTTGGATGTCCCCACGTGCCACTCAGAATCTCCTCAGGCCAGCACCAAGGTCCCCCAGGGGCTCAGTCAGCTGCAGTTCTCCTGTCATTCCAGGGAGGTAGCGGGATGTTCATCACTGGATGCACGGGATTGTCAGAAGCAAGACAGAAAGTAGGCCCCAAAGCAGCAACTCTGGAGCATCCGCTTAGCTCCCTGAGGCCACACCTAAGCCCCTTCACCATACCTGGCAATGTCCCTGGCAATCCGGTCGTTGGGAGAGTTGACAAAGACGACAGAGTAAGTGCCAGAGATGGAGCTGCCAGTGATGGCTGCGTGGAGCTGCAGGCCGAGGGTCCTGAGCAGGGGATATGTCAGGAAAGACGCTGTCAGGATCTGCGAGGCAGGAGAAGCAGCACAGGTCAGCAGTGACGTGGTCCATGCAGAGTCTGCCCACTCAGGCCGCTGGGGACTGAGACTGGGCATCACCTTTCCCTCGCGTGCCCTACCCCCACAGAGTCACTCCTGGGATCTGGAATGACCTTCAGCGCTTACTTTTCCAACCGACGTCTTTTCCTCTGCATTTTTCCAGAGGGTTCTTAAAAAGGAGAGGCTCAGAACTCAGGAACGTGCTCTCAATCACGGAGCTGCTAGCTGGTGAAGCCAGGATTAGAACTCAAGTCTGAATGACTTGAAATCTATTTTTATTGCTCTTGGAGGTAACTGATATCTGCCGAACTGCTGTTGTCCGGGGGCATTAGTATCCGTGATAAACTGGGACATCTCTTGAAGGTGCAGAGGATAATGTCTCCTCCATCCATTCACTACGTGCCAGGCTCTGTTGGGGTTCCCGTGGGCGGGCAGCCTCGTGGGGATGCAGTGCAGCCTGTGTTGCTGGCACTGAGAGTGGTGGGCCGAGGAAGGCTCCACCAGAGGGAGGAGAGCAGGGAAAGACACTGAAGAGATGACCCCACCGTAGCCGGGTTCGAAGTACCAAGCGGGATCACCCGAGGCGAGGGAGGCAGCTGAGATAGGCAAATTGCGTGGCTCTAGGGAGACAGGCCTGGCCAGAATGGTAAAGAAAAGGGTCCACTGCGCACCCCACAGCTGATGGTGATGGCAGCAGCAACCACCATGATCTGCACATGCTGGCACCCCCTGGCTGTTCTGGCTGGGCTGGGCAGGACCGGGGTCAGCCTGGAGGTTGCTGGGTTTGATCAATGCACTGGCACTTCTCACCCAAGCCCGGCGAAGAAGCAGGCCAGGGTGTGTGTGTGGAGGGGATGCGGTCACCACCTCCTCCCCCTAACCTACCCCCCCTCCTTTGCTTCCACTCCATTTAGCCCTCATCAGGAATAAGGAAAACCTGATGATACGATCAACCACAGATACAGAAGAGGTGAGAGACAAGAATAAAGGCCCTGAAAACACATACCACCTGGGCAGGACGCAAGAGGCCAAGTGTAGAAGACAGAATTACACAGACAACGTCACTGGAGAGCCGGGATCAAAACCCTGGTGCAGAGACACAGTGCAAGGGTGCTGCACACTCCCTTTGCACAAGGGGAGGAAGGCTACGGAACAGCTGCGGCCCCACAGCAGAGCTGCAACGGAGGAGACCAGGAGACCTACCATCCGCTGCTGGCTGTCTCCATCGAGGAGCTGCTCTGCTAAAATTAAAGACTGGGAAGCAGGTTCCCTAAGCCAAAGACCTGAAACACAAGGTGAAGAAGCAACAAAACGCGACAGGAAACAGTGGAGGTGACAGCCACCAAGAAGCCATTGATATAAGCCAGACAAGCTCAGACTGGCCTATGAAGGCAAAATTAATTCCAGAAAGCTGAGCAGCACGGTCTACCATGTCCCAAGAAACCACTCCTTCGCCCAGGGTAAGAACAAAGCTCCAGAAAGGAAAAAGACCAAAGGGCTAAACGTGGATAAACAACAGCGAGAAAGGAGGTGGAGAGACCAGAGGGGGTTGGGGGGGGGGGCATTCCCAGGGGGATCAACAATCATACTTTGTAAAAAATCCAAAAATAAAATAAAATATTATTAAAAAAGAAAAAAGTGCAGCCAGGGAGCCTGAGGTGTGTTCTCAGTTGATGGGCTATTTGGGGAGGCTTGGGAGTAGGAGAGCGTGATGTGGTCAAGAGGAGCTGCGTGGGCGAGGGTGGGGGGAGACGGGCATGCACAGGAGCCGTCTACACATCTGGTCACTGCAGTGGCCCATGTGTGACCATCTGGTGTGAGGACAGCAGTGCTGGTGTGGGAGGGAGAGGTGGCCAGGACCTGGCTT
Organism: Uropsilus gracilis; assembly: GCA_004024945.1. Classification (NCBI taxonomy): domain Eukaryota; kingdom Metazoa; phylum Chordata; class Mammalia; order Eulipotyphla; family Talpidae; genus Uropsilus; species Uropsilus gracilis. Next base: position 15,558 of record PVHY01019822.1, on the reverse strand, counting down.
TCCAGACTCTTCCAATGATAACTATTTCAAATAAGAGGAAATGAAAAGAACCACTGGAGAGTTCTCAGCAGGGGGCTAGACTGGACCCCCTCATGGGGGAGAGGTACCTGGTGCCAGCTCCTCTGTGACTCCGCCAGGCTGGACAGAGCAGGGTTCTCCTCCTTGGAGCCCAGCGCTCAGGCCTCACTCAAGTACACCTGTGTCCTCCCACTGGCGTATCACGGCCTGGGTTCTGGTGCCTGCTTCTTTCAAGGCCTGAGGAGCACTTTTATGTCTTCAGTTCAAGTTTGACTAGAGACCTGTCTGGATTGGTTTCTTCTTCCCCTCCCCACCCCCCCCCACTACCTCTACCAGCACCACCAGTTCAACATAGCAGTGACCAGTGAACAAAACCAGTGACCATGGAAGAAAAGAGAAACAGGCTTTTCAAAAAAGCTTGTATTGTGTGTGAGTGCGCATGTATTTAATAGCAACTCAGCTCCACTGCAGGGAAAAAAATAAAAGCACCACAGAGCAAGGTTTAAATCCGAGAGGCAGTGTTGTGGCCTTCAGCAAGTGACTTCCTCTCCCTTCTATAAATGTGATTGAGAATCGGAGATGATAATACTCATGCTGCCCACCTCAGAGTTGCCCGGAGTGCAAACAAGATAGGCAAACAATTTCTAATCCTGCATCAAAGAAAGGACTGTGCTTTGCTCATCACTATCCCTGAAACAATGTGTGGAGTCTCAGGTTCTCAGTAGAGATCTGTAGATGAGTGAACATTGCTGAGATGAAGTATCCTGTGAAGGAGGTCGGGTTCTGAGGTCAACCACTGTTAGCAGCATTTTTAGCAGGAAACTGGCCACACTGGAACACTGTCAGGTGACAGGACTCTAAGGTGGCTTCCAGCACAGACTCTAAACAAGAGACGCAGTGGCCTGTACCCAAATGAAAAAGTCATGTCTCAGCAAGATCTGCAGCATGTCAGCCAGCAGTGAATAGGACTCAGTATATTCCATCTATGCTCCCCTGAAATGAACTTAAATGCTTGCTCAACTCCTACCCAAAGCTCTAAGAGGTAAGGAAATGGGTCTTCAGATATTGCCTAAGATGACCCTTCACTTGACAACATAACGTGGCAGAACATACGGAAGGTCTGTGACAGAACTGAAACTTGAATTCCAGACTCTCACCACCCATTCTGGGCTCTCTGAATATCAGAGAACATGACCAGGAATTGGTAGAGTGGGTTCATTTGGCTTCACTTAATCCAGGGGTTCTCAGTTTGGTCACCCAAGGGGATATTTTGCATCATCCAGAGATAACTTTGGCTATTATACGGTTAGAGCTGCTCCTGGCATCGAGCAGGTAGAGGCCAGAGATTCTGCCTGACAACCATCTGTCGTGCCACCAACCACACTGAAAGAGACATTTGCTGTCACTTGTCTTTTCCCGTGGACACGAGCTCTCCAGTCTTATTCATCTCTGTATCTCCAAGGGAATATGACCATGAAATATGTCTATGGACCACATCCACCAAGTATCGGATACATAAAAGTTCAATCTGGAAGCAAGGGTGGACAACAAATGGATGAGGAAAGTGTCATTCTATGAATTTAGAATGAACTGATAATACATATTATCAGTTATTATAATATAATACATATTATCAGATATTCCCTAATAGCAACACAGTGAGAAAGTAGTTACTGTAATTTTAAAAGAAAAGTCTTTATAACATTTTCGTATTCATCTATTACTATATACCGTTTCTCATTTTATATTCTTCTTAAAAATTTATTTATTTATTTAAACGTTTTCTCTTACATCGTTTCACATTCTTTAAAAGTATTTTGTGAACCTTCTAGGTAGTCAACATTTATTCTGCCTTTTTCCTCTTTCAGTCCTGGAGGGTATGCATAGCTTTTTAGGAAGTGATGGTTGACTTTACAGTCTGTTAAAGCAAAAAGAACCTCAGAATCTACCCGGTGGTTCTCAATTTATAATCCTAGTTTTCAGAATCTGCCAATACTCTGAAATTAAGTGTAACATTGTATTAATTTAGGAACAAACCCAGAACTTTCAAAAAAGAAAATTAGGAACATCTTTAGTCCCCAAGGTTGAGCGTCATAGATTTGTGTCAGTTTTTACAAGTGAAAAAGTATGGATGAGAAAGGGGAGGAGAAAATCACCCCCAAATACTGGAGCTGCGCCAGGACCCCTGGACTTCTAACCCTGTCCACAGTTCACCTCTCTGCCCTCCCCAACCACACCACCGGGGGAGCTGCTCCACAGGACATACTCTGTAGTCACTGCCAAGCTAAACACCTTAAGGTATTTACTTCAGAGATTGGAAACAAAGCAAAACGAGAGGGCAACTGCCGCAGAAAGAGAGAAAGGATCATGTGCCTCTCAGAGGAGAGAGCCCACCAGCAGGCACTCCGGCCTCCCAGAAACATAGCCCAACCACTGCACCTCACCTGGAGAGGGGGTTAAGTCAGAACTAGGACTCCAGGTGTCGCCTCTGGGGATTTTATTACTCTTCCTTCACCTGCCTGCTCCCCAGACCCTCTCCTTCTCACCCCCCCCCCAATCCCAGCAGAGTCCATGGGAATGTGCCTCCTTCCTTCAGTCTCCAGGTGGGAGGTTAAGGGGTCAGGGGGTCCATAGGGCACTTACCAGGAGGCATACTAGGACAGAGGGCCGGGGGTGGCCTGGCAGAAGGCATGGGGAGGCCAGCCTGTCCATGGCAGGCATGTAACTTCGCTGAACAGCTTCAGCAAACTGCAGCCTCCGGCAGTGGCTGGCTAGTGGGCGGGCACTGAGGGGTTGGAGAGGCACTAACTGCCCTCTCCAACCACCTGCTGCCTGCCCCACTGCCCAGTCTGGCCCCACCCAGCCATGCCCGAAAGGGGGGGTAGGGGCAGTGAGAACTAGGGATGAATTTTCACTAGGCAACCCTCGCCCCAGAAACATACAACCCAAGCACCACATGGAGCCCTGTTTCACTTTATAGAGGCCCAGCTCGCCGACAGAAACAAGGGAAGCATATACAGGACTGCCTTCCTCCCCAGCTCACCCCCTTCTCCCTGAACCGCCCAACGAATCTTCCCTGGCTTCACTCACCAGCCTGCGCTGCTAGGATTCCACTAATCTCTCCAGGCCAGCTGCTCTGGCCAACCTGCCACAGTTAATCCCACAGCCCTGCCTCCTAAAGGACTTTGTACATGTTTACGCTGCAGCCTTTACCACCACCAGTGCAACCTGGAGCTGCAAGCAGACAAGACAAGCAGCAAACTGTCGCCTTCGGAAATGCAGAGTCCCCTGTTGCCAGGGTTCCCAATTTTTTGACTCAGCCTTTTCATGTGAAAGATCCTAATTTTTAAGTGATGCCATTTCTGGGGTTGAGCAGCGACTGTGTGCACAAGGGCACAAAGTTTAAGCCAAGGAAACTCTCCTATATTTTGATAGTGGAGGTAGTTGCATCATTTTTAAGATAATCAACAGATTTCCCACCTAAATGGGTAAACTGTAGTTTATGAATTAGCAGCTTGAACAAAGGGGAAAGGTGGGGGAGGCTGAAAATCAACTCAGATTGTTTGACAGGGCAGACCAAACCACACACCCATCAGCCCAATCTAGCCTGGAGGTTGCCAGTTCACAGCCCCCGGGGTTTATTTCCATTACCTGCTCACCTGTTGGTCTCCTCCTTGCGGACAGAAATCCTTGAAAGCTCAATACACCTTATTTATCAACTACTCTGTGAGATTCTGCTGGAAAGTGTATTGAACCTCCCCCACCTTCATGAGTTTAAAGTGCGCATTATCAGAGAAAATAAGTACTAAGAGTGCTTTATAAAATATAAGGCCACATCAGCATTTTAAGCGCAAGTAGTCTCCTCTCAAATACCAAAGGTTAACTCAGAAAAATCTCCGTTTGTCATTGATGCTTAGTATCTGGAAAAATAAGGTTAAAGAAAATGAAACTGAGTGGTCCTGAGGAAGCCTTTCTATTTAAAGTCCATTAAAATAGGACAGTGGTCTTTTATACCTATTCCATAAATTAAAAAGGCCACTTTTAACAACTGTTTACCTTGGATCCTGAGATGGCTTCCTGTGATTATGTCCGCAAGTTTGACACAATTAGCACAGAACCCGAGAGTTTATTTTCAATAAATGTTTGTCGAATGACTAAATGATTTGAGTGTGTGATTATGAGGTGATGATAAGGATGGTCTCAATGAAGTTGATGTTGGAGCCACCGAAGGATGGCAAGAAATGAACCACTATTTGGAAGAAACTCCTCTGGATTCTCCTCTTCAAATCTGCTACCTCTACTATGTCGGGATTTGTTTCCAAGGTTGACTCCAAAAGTCCAATTTATGACTATGGTAAATTCTTTTTCAGTCACACTTTGAGGGGCCAAACTCTCTTTTGGAAGCTTCTTGTCCTTTTTCTCTCTACTGTCTCTTTCAAATTCCAGCTATGCCCCTATTCATCTCCTTCATCCACATTACCTCCCCTTTATTGTTTTTTATCTTCCTCCTCTTTAACTCCTTTGCTTTACTTTGAAGGCCCTTTCGCACCTCTTTGTAGGTATACAACATTTATCAGAATCTTTAAGAGTTCAGACTTCAATCAGGAAAGGCTCCACATCAAGTACAGCATCAATGAGGCCTGAGGCCCCATGTAAGACAGTATTTTGTTTTCCTTGGATTCAGCTTTACCTCTATTTGTGGGGCCTGTCCTCTCCCTCTTCTATAAGCTAGATTCTTTTTATTTTTTGAGACTAGGTCTCACTATTTTTTGCCCATGGAACCACAGGCTCACATTGCTCAGGGAACTATGGACTCAAGCAATCCCCAGCCTCAGCTTCCCAGGTAGTTGGGATTACAGGCACGTGCCTCCACGCCCAGCTATTTTTTGGGACTAGGTCTTGCTGTGTTGCCCCAGGCATGACTCGAACTGCGATCCCCAGACCCCGCCGCAACTCCATAAGCTGTCGCTTACAGGCACACGCAATATAGGCTAGATTCTCAGTCAAGGCCAGAGCTTGAAACTCGAGTAATTAATTAATTTCACTTTCATGGGTATCAATAAATGAAAAGCCCACTCCTGCAGACTCTAGGACTTATCAGCTTCTTTATTCAGAAAACACAATCACAAGATCCTCCGGTTTCCACCAGACTTTATTAAGAACAGCTGACTGTATAGTACCCATTGCCTCTGTCATCACTATGGAAGCATCAGCCTTACTGTACTATTGCAGTTTCTGTCAAGGAAAAAAACAAGGTGACCGGTCAAGCATACAAGGCTGCAGACGGCTGGTACCTATCAGAGGGAGAAACACAATGTTAACATCACATAAGCAAAGAATAATTAGTCTTGGTGAGTGGGACCTTTGTCCAAAATTAACAACACTCTGAATTCAAGATTTTTTTTCTGTTAATTCTGAACTTGATGGATAAACCAATCCAAAAACTGGGCAGCGCTTGAGGATACTTTGAGGTGTAACTGCCAGCAAACAAGAAGGCATTTTTTTCAGCTTTCTCCAAGACTAGTGGGATTGGAGTCTTTCGAAGGTAGCCATGGTTTTTATCATGTCACCTGGGGCATTTGGCACCAAAAAAAAAAAAAAAAAAATGAAGGATGCACTGGCCCTTTATCTTCCTCCAACCTTTAGGGGTTTTCTTTTTCCCTAAAAGTAAGTGAAGGCATGCATGCACTTCCAAAATAGGCTCATCTCATCGGCTTTCAAGGTGTGCTGTAGCTCTGAGCCGTTTCTGGAGTTGCTTGAAGTACTTGGTGCACACCTGGCATTTGAAAGCTTTTTTTCCGCCCATCGACCTTCCATTTCGCTGCCTGCAGTGATTTCTAAACTTCTCTGGGTATCCTTTGCTCTCATGGGACTGTCAGTCACCCTCCACCAGTTGCTTTGCAAATCCTTCTGGCCTGGTTGCAGATGGTCTTCTGTGTCAGAGGCCTGCCCACGATGGTCAGATCCTCCACCCAAAAAGTTAACTCAGTCTCCATCTTCTCCATGTTTACTCATGGCGAAGGCGCAGCACACAGGAAGCGACGAGCCAATACTCTCCGTGAACCCTTAGTGGCCTTCTCCTTGTTCTTAACGGACCGCATAGTTGGTTGAGTCACTGATCCAAAAAAAGCAGCCCACGTCGGGTTACTCCGCCTTCTTCCAGGGTTGTCAACTTTCTTTCCAGCGACAAGACCCTAGCCCTGGGGCAGGATGCCCGCGGCCTCCGCCCCGCCTGGGAGTGACTTCCCAGGAGGCCGCGGGCGAAACCGCTGAACCTTCCGGGGCTACCCATTCTCCGCACGCAGCTCCCCGGGCTTCGGAACATTGCCTGGAAAGTCGGCAGAGCACTGGGGCCCGCTCCGAACCCGGCAGCCCATATCTCGCGAGGTCTGGCAAGCCCCCAGAACGAATGCAGGCGGCGGGCAAGCTCCGCGTGGTCACCGGCGCCGCCCGGGCGCTACCCAGTCACAGCCGAAACTCGCGGCAGGGAGGCCGCGCCCTGCAGCTCTCGCGAGAGTTGGAGAAGCGCTCCCAGAGCCGCCCGGCAGCCCCGCCGGCCCCTGCGGGAGGGGCATGATGGCCGCCCAGGTGCTGGCTCTGCTGAGGGAGGTGTCGCGGCTGGAAGCTCCGCTGGAGGAGCTTCGTGCGCTTCATTCCATGCTGCAGGCGGTGCCGCTCAGCGAGCTGCGCGAGCAAGCGCCGGAACTACACCTGAGCCCGCTGTTCTCCCTGCTCAACCAGAACCATCGGTGAGAGGACCCTGCACAGCTTGAACCGGGGAAGAGACACCCCTAAGTATATGGAGGGGGTGGGGGTGAGTGAAGGGAGGGTTTTCCCCCCGTAGTTGTGGAGGTAGATTATAGCTGAAATGAAACCTGAGGAGAGAAACCGGCATGCTCCTGGCCCGCGCGTCTAGCGCCCCACCTTCATCCTGAAGGGGAAGCCCACCTACAAGGGGGCTCCTCAATCGTGATTTTTCTCCTCTTAAGTAAGGAGCCTGTCCTGGCATTTTGGCCATCAGCGTGTTAAATTTACACCATTTTGATCCTGTCATTCCTGTTCTAGGAATTTAACACGTAAACTCCACAACGTGTGCTGTAGATACAGGAATATTCGTTAACAGGTGACACAAAAATCCTGAAAACAACCTAAATAGCTATGAAAAGGGGCTTCTGAATAAATTATGACACATTACTATGCACTACTATGCAGCTATTAGAAAACTTCTGCCGTCGGTGTCTATGTGGACAAGGAAAGACCTCAGATATATAGTGAGTGAAAAAGTTTAGTGTCATTTCATTTTTAGAAAGGGTCACAAAACACACACAAACACAGGTTAGCGTTAACAGTGAGACTATCTGGAAAGTATAGCAGAAACCTATATGGAAGTGGAACTGAAGAATAGCAGGATGGCACCTTTGATTTTTCATTTTATGCACATCTGTAGTTCGATTAGAAAACACTTGGATTTTGAGAGTGTGAAAGTTGTTTGTGATCCAGAAATTTAAAGGTGACGTTTCTACTTGAAATGCTGACTCACAGGATCAATATTGGATGATTTGGGAGCGTATTCTTGGTTTCAAAGATTTTTTTCCCCTTTTTTGTATAGTCTTCCCCAATTCATTATGTGCATTCATAACGTTCAGGTCTGCCCTATGAAGTATCTCTTCTTTGTCCACATTAATTCAGGCCCATTTAATTTTCTGCCTCTTGCTAGTCAGTTGCATCAGTCTGACTTGTCATTGCCTGAGAGCTTTTCCTCCTAGGTTTCAACCCACACTGTACCTGGTGAAAATTCCTTGGGTCATCTGCTGAAGCCTTTTCTATCATTTTCTTTTGCCTACAGTGTAAAATCATGACCTTTTTAAGTCTGGCATTTGGGTTCCTACAGTATATTTCTATTCTTTTTCTTTACTCCTCCACAAATATTTCCTCTGCTCCAACTACCATGTGGCACCAGTTGCTTTAACTTGAACTGACTTGGCACTGTCCTAGTTTTGTTCATGCCAGTGTTTCTAACTAAAATGTCCTCCCCCTTTCCAAATTCTGCGCATCCTCTAAGGCCCAATTAAAGTGCCATTCCCTCTAAAAATTCTTTCCTAGTCATTCCAGTTGCAAGTAACTGGTCCTCAGACCTCCTGAAGTAGGCTATCATTGTTTTTATTGGTAGGTGAGACTATTGCCTTATGTCTTGTTTTCTTCTAGTTTGTAAATTCTTCAAGGCAGAGGCCATGTCTTGTTCATTTCTGACTCCCTCTTACAGTATGTAATGCACTGTATGCCCAAGAAAATGTTAGAATCAAAGAATTTAGAAAGGCCACCTAATGCAACCAGTTAATATAGTAGAGGAAGAGACACCCTCAAAGGTCAAACTAAACTCCAGAGATGCAAAAGGAACCGAAATGAAGGGGAATTTGAGAAATAAGATCCATGGTAGAGATGGTTTGCTGAAGGTACAGTGCTTGAGGAAATAATTTTAATGGAAATTTAAATATAAGATAGTTCAGAGCGGGGGACATAGTAGATAACAATTACGACTTGTGGGAATAATTCTTTAGGTAGTAGATTGTCAGTCTTTAGATGTAGTATAGTCCATGTTAAATCACACAGGTTGCTAGGGAGGTGTTGGCTCTGGATATAATATAGCTGTAAATCTAGAAGCTTGACATGAGTTTTTTAAGGGCAAGTAAGCCTTAAAAAGTACGAGAAGTCAAACGTTACTGTAAGCTATTAACTGTCTTGGTACTAAAGGGTCACAAATGACCTAAAATTTGTGTGCTATGCATTGCTTAAAAACCGTGTTAGGGTGTTTGTACTGGCAGCATGGACTCTAAAGCTGGAGTGATACAGAGAAGATTGCCATGGCCCCTGAGTAGGGGTGAGATGCAGATTCATGAAGCATTTCATATTTTTGAGGAAAGATCTTCCCATGATTGAAAAGAGAAAAGTTCTTAAGTACTCCAGGTTGGTTCTTAAAATAATGCCCTCCCTCAGAGTGCAAAATGTCTTTTCTGCTGAAGTAGCCTGGCCTCTCTCTGATAGGGAATCTTCCTTTTTTGGACTTTTTCAAGTGATTTGAGGTCATTTCTTTCACCACAGCCATTTTATGTCTTTGAAATAAATAATTAGACTGATGATCATAAGGCCAGTTTTTGAGATACTTTCTTGGCAATTTTTGCTTACTTAGAAACCTGGGAGTAATTGCTATATATTCTGTTCTCAGCTTCTAGAATTCAGTAAAACCTATCTATAAAGAAAGAAGAAGAAAACAAACACTGTTAGGTATAACTTATCAAAAATAAACCACATATAAAAAAAAGATACGATTTGCCAAATTTTGACATATGTATATACCCTGAAGCCAGCACCACAATTAAGATAGGAAAGATATCTCTCAGTCCCAGAAGTTTCCTCATACCCCTTGATCCTCCCTCCCGCCTCAGCCAGGTACCCACTGATCTGCTTTCGAATTTGTCTTTTTTTTTTCTCAAGAGTTTATTTAAGCAGAGTTACACAATATATACTATTTTGTTTGGTTTCTTTTGCTCAGCATAATTATTTTAAGATTTATCCCTATGGCATGATCAGTACATTTTACTATGATGTATTTATTATACCACATTATTATAATTATTTTACTAAAATTCAGTACTTTATTACTGAGCAGTAGACCATTAAATGGTTGTACCACAATTTGTTTATGAATTCACTTGTTGATGAATATTGCCTTCCATTTGAATATGTTACAGGTAATACTGTTGTGAACATTTATGTACAACTGTGTATATAACATTTTCTTTCTTTTTGCTTTGAGTAAGTACCTAGGAGTAGATTGGCTACATTCTATAGTAAATATATGTTTAACTTACTAAAAAATTGCCAAGTTGTTTTTCACGTAACTATGTAATTTCAGGAGTATAGCTTTCACATCTCAACTTGTGCACATGAGACTCAAGAGCTATTTTTTGTTGTTTTACCTATTTGTTTTCTTTAGTTATACAAATGAGTGAAACCTTTGATAATTGTCTTTCACCTTCTGACTTATTTATGTTAGCATAATCACCTCAAGTTCCATCTATATTGTCAAAAAAGACATGAGTTCATCCTTTTTAGTAATTATTAATCCATTGAGTGTGTGTGTGTGTGTGTGTGTGTGTGTACAGGCATATACATGTAACCCAGTTTCTTTATTCACTGGTCTGCCGATGGACACTTGGTTGTTTCCCTATCTTGTCTATGGTGACTTATGCTTCTCTGAAGATATAGATGCATAATTTTTTCATATTAGTGTTCTAATATTCTTTACATGAATACCTAAAAGTGGTACTACTGGATTACATGGTATTTCTGTTTTTTAGTTTTTTAAGTACTCTCCATGCCATTTTCCATAGAGGTTACACCAAATTACCAGTGGCAGTGTATGAGAGTTCCTTTTTCTCCAGACCCTCACTAACACATGTTGCCTCTATTCTTTTTGATATGGGACATTTTTACAGATGTGAGGTGATAATCTTACTGTATTTTTTATTTGTATTTTCCTTATAATAAGTGATATTGAGAATTTTTTCATGCATCTGTGGCCACCTACAAGTCTTCTTTGGAGAAATGTCTGTTTATGTCTCTTGCCCATTTATTGAGTTTTTTTGTTGTTGAGTTGTGTGAGATCTTTATTTTGCAGATTAACCCCTTATTGGACATGTAATATACAAAGACCACAGACTCTTTTCTTTTTTTTAAATTTATTTTGTTCTTTAGATCACAACTTATGTGTTTTTTTGGGATACCGCCCCTTCCCTCCTCCTTCTGGTGTCCCTTCCATTCTCTCAAACTCCACTCTTTATTGTTTACGGTGTGCTAAGTCCATTAGTTTCTTTCCTATGGCAGTGTCCTTTCCCTGGGTGAGGGACTATGTTATTGGAACCAGGTGAGCCTTGCTGGTAGGTTTTCAGTTTTAAGTTTGCCTTGGGTGGCCAGTCTGTATTCATTTGTGATCTGTCCATGTTTTCTTGCTGCAGGCCGTCTTCTCCAATCCCATCTCCATTGCTTTGCTGCTTTTCCTTATGGTTCTGGTGTCAGATTTAGGGGGTCTCACCCCCAGTCAGTGTTGGTCAAGAAGTTTCTCTGTGAATACAGGCATCTGTGAATGGCCTTTGTAGATCATCTCCTCTGTCTTAGTTTGCAGTTTTGATGTGGGGCTGATTACCCCATCTTTGGTCTTGCTCTCCTCTCCCAAAGTGTGGGGAGGGTGTGTTGCTCTTCTAGAAGGCATCTCCGAAATGAAGTCCCCAGGTCTTCTTGGCTCAGCGAGCACATAGGTGTGCATGTCTCTACAGTTGTTTCTCTTGTCTCGCATGCACTGGTTCTCTCCGTTGTCTAACTGCTGTGCCCATCTCAGGCTTGTGGGCTGGATTTTTGCACGGTCCCTCGCCCATTCTATATTGGGGTTTGTGTTGCACGTGTTCTTGATCCTCTGAAGTTTAGCTGGAGTGAGAGCAAAACCCCCTTGCCCACACAACCCCCCCCTTGCACAGGCCAGAACCTCCCTGCGGGGGGGGGGGGTGCTCCTGATGGCCGAGCCTGTGCCCTCCCATGCTCCCCTTGGGCTAGGAGCAGAGGGCAACATGGCTCAGCCCATCTGAGCTACACATGGCTGCCCTGTGAAGCAGCCATCCGCTGGGGGGTAGGGCCACCTCCCCCACCCCATCCCCCCTCCAGGGCTCACCCAGCTTAGGGGGCTTACCCAGGAACCTTGACCCCCTTTGCTCCCCACTGTCAAGGGACCCCCAACGGCCAGGGACCCAGGCGTGCAGACAGCTGTGGGGTGGCTGCCTGCTGGCGGGCAGGACTCCCCTTTTTCTTTTCTTTCTTCCCCCCCTTTTTTTTTTGTGGTTTCTTTCACTGTACAACGGATTTTTAGTTTGTTGGAGTTCCATTTGCTTATTTTTGGTATTGTTTCTCTTGCTTTTGTAGTAGAATGGTTGATGCTAGGGGCTGAGGGGAAGGGATGATAGGGTAACATTTAATGGATACAGAGGTTCAACTTGAGAAGATGAAGATGTGGATGGACGGTTGTGGTAGGTGTACAACACTGACTGGACTTACTGCCACAGAACCATGCATTTAAGAACAGAAAAAGCGTCAATTTTATGGTACATAAGATCACCATTTTTTGGAAAGGAAAGGAAACCATACCAATTAGCTATTACTCCCCATGGTCCCCCTCAGCCCAACCCAGCCCCGCCCCTAATGACCAGGAATCTTTCTATCTCCATGGATTTACCTATTTTGGTCATTTCATATAAATGAAAACCATTTGTGTCTGAGTTCTTTCACTTAACATCGTATTTTGGGGGTTCATCCATGTTGCAGCATGTAACAGTACTTTATTCCTTTACAATAGTTGAATTATATCCAATTGTGTGGATACACACATTATATTTCTCCATTTATTGAGTTATGTATATTTTGGTTGTTTTCACTCCTGTGAAACGTGTGTACAAATTTTTGTAGAAATATAGTTTAAATTATTGTGGGTATAAAAACATTCTTAATTACTCTCTTGGGCTCAGTTACACAAAGTATAATCCCTTAATTCAAAGGATTTGTTCATTTTAAGGCTTTTGCTATATTGCTTTATCACCTTCTAAAATGATGATATCAGTTTAATTGTGTACTTCTGTTATCAGTATGTGAATGCCCATTGTTCTACCTATTAAGAGATGAGGAAGCTATTCTCGATGCAAGTCTGTCTACAAGTGATAGATTAATTTATATTTTAATAGTTCTTTAATCTTTTATTTCTTTCCCACCCTACTGCCACCCCCCATTTCACTCCATCATCTCTTACTACCAACTACCAACTGCCTTCTAACAAAATTCTTTCTCTAACAATGATGCAGTGATTTCTCTAAGTCTGACCTCATCATGTTACTTAAAATCACTTCATGGAAAAGTATGTTCCATTGCATGACATAAAAGATGCATCTGAATCTCTTGTATTTGCATCTTTCTGTTTTATTTCTTGCCATTCGCACTCCCACTTTCACCTCCCCAGTTCTTATTCTGACACCAGTCATACCAAGCCACTTGTGATACATAACACTGCCTTGAATACATAACACTGAATACATAACACTTGAATACATAACACTGCCTCATATCTTTGTATCTTCTCATGCACTCCTACTTTCTCTGCCTGGGACACATTTTTTCTAAATGATTTTCACCTTTTCTTAAAGTTGAGCTCATGTGTTTCCCCTCTGAGAAGTTTCCTGTGTTCTTTTCAGAGCCTCCTCTGTTTCCAATATAGCGTTTACTTACCTGGATTATGGGTGCCTTTTGATTTTTCTGTATTTTCCATTAGAGATTCTTGAGGCTACAGGATATATCCTTATATGGACCTCAACAAAGACATGGTACATAAAAGATATTTGGTAAATATTTTATTAATACTAGAAGCTAGTGTTTTTGAAGGGAAGTCTGTATGTCAGAGCTCTTCACTGAGTTGGACTTCAGATATCACCTGGTGGTTACTTCTTACCTGACAGGACATGAAATAATTAGATTTATTGTTTCTCCTTTAGGGAACAGACCACTTTATGTGTATCCATTCTGGAAAGATTGCTCCAAGCTGTGGAACCAGTTCAAGTGGCCAGGAACCTCAGAACTGACCTGCAGAGGGGACTAACTCACCCGGATGATTCTGTAAAAATCCTTACTTTGTCCCAGGTATGAAATTTCACTCACTCCTAATAAGGAAACCAACATTTAACAACCGTCAGTTCTATGCTAGGCTCCGTGCTAGGTGCCCAAGACAGAGATTACGAGGAGAGAAAAAAAGAGATCTGCGTCCCTAGGCAATGTCCAACCTATTCTAGTGTATATCACTAACTCTGATCAAGAGGCCACAGACTAACCCAAGATATCCCACTAATCACCATCTGAATCAGACATTTATTGCAAACTAAGTTCCTGTTATATGCTGGGTGCTCTGCCATATGCGCTGAGAGCTACCAAAATAAGTGAAACCTAGTTCTTTCCTTCAAGAATCTCCTACTTTAGAGAGAAAGACTGCAGTGTTAGCAGTGGTGGCATGAAATACTGTTATAAAAATCACTAAACCAACCTATTAAGACAGTGATTCTTCCTCAGCATCTCTTCTGTTCTTCGGGTTCACTCTTCGTCTCCAATGTCTAGAGGATGCTCTAGTTTCATCCCAAATCACAGAATCCTTTGTGTTCACTGCCAGTCTAGACTCAGATTTTAAGTCATTCTTCTGAGAGCGAAACACAGAACTTCCTCTGTTGATTTCAACTTGCAAGTGAAATCTAGAGAAAACAATGGAAATTAGAAAACTAAACCAAAACAAATCTTAGAAATATGACTGCAGAATAAAGGTTGCTAGAGAAGGAAGAAGAATGGGGATGGGACCAAAGGAGAGAGGGGAACCAGTGGCCTAGGGTATAAGGTCTGTGTGTGCTGTGGTGGTGAGTGTAGTATGGTGACATATATCTCAGGAAGTGTAAACTTATCCCCTAAGTCACATGTGTTGTAAACCAACATTACTTCAAAAAAGGGAAACATATAATAGTAATAAATAATAATAAACACAGTAACTCTTATCACCCTGATAGCCAAAATACCCTACTTTGGGGTAAAGAGCTGAGGATTATCTTACTGAAAATGTTAAGAGCTGAGCAGTTAGTTATCTAATAGGTATTCATCTACTGTTTTTCCTTTTCTAAAGTGTTTATTCAGCAGAAAGGGAAAGTATTAATTTATTCCTTGACTGTGTTCCAATTATTGTAGAAAGTTCTTTAGCTGTCTAATCTCATTTAATCTTCTTAACTACCCTTAGTTAAGAATTTTATTCCCATTTTATAGATAAGAAATTAGGTTTAAGAAGTTATTTAGTTTTCCCAAGGCTAAAGTAGATAGAAATTGAAAGAACTAGAATTTGTATTTATCCTCTCTGAGGTACCTGAACTCTTTACCCACTATTATTTTCCTTTCCCTTCAAAGGTCTGAATGTGCCATATATTTGTGTGGGCCGTTTGGAACTTTCAATAACTTGTGATTTACAGCCCTAGTCAGTAGCTCCTAAGATGACTGACTGTGGTATGTTCATGTGTTGCCCTACCTCGGATGCTCATTTGCTGTTTTTTTCCTTTCAGGTTGGAAAAATTGTTGAAAATTCTGATGCTGTTACTGAGATTCTAAATAATGCTGAATTACTGAAGCAAATTGTCTATTGTATTGGTGGAGAAAATCTATCTGTAGCTAAAGCGGTGAGTCAGCTAGAACCACAGTTTAAACAGAGATGTTAGTGTCCTGAAAGACCATCTGGATTGAGAAGTAAAACTTCAGAATAGATGGTGTGTGTAATCAACTTTGCACTTTCTATAGATGGTGTCTAATAAATAAATGATCATCAAATAAATACTAGTGAACCCCTTCTGTTTTCTAAAATATACATATCTGACTTATCCATCACAGGGCTTACATTGGGTTGCTTGATAAGTAAAAAGGACTTTTTTTTTT
>PVHY01019821.1:0-26758 GCA_004024945.1 Uropsilus gracilis | reverse complement strand
CCTGGGTTGGAGAAGGGAAAAGGAACATCTTGATGGAGGTTGTACTTGGGGTGTCATGGATGGAGGGAGCACTTGGGGAACTGATTAGATGGGAGTTGTTCAGAATAAAAAGTGTCCCCCAACAACCCCACCCCCCTCAGTGCCAGACACACTGTCACACGTGGCTCATACCCCGTGAGTAAATCCTTTGTAGTCTTGTTCTGGGATTCACTAAAAGAAGAAAAACACGGTCTTCCAGTGACTCACCCTTCTCGAGCGCAGGAAAGGAAAACGTGAGGTTATAATATCACCCCAAGCAGGATGGAAAATACCAGATTTTTTTAGTTTAATTTTTCTGAGTTAAAGTCAAAACAGGGCTCAAAGTCCCCTTTTCTAGATGAACAAGTCACAGAGTGACAACTGTCGCTGGCATGCTTGGGGGTTCCGTCCCTGTCTGGAAGTCGGCTAGGTTTGGAAAAAAGAGAAGGAAAAAAGATTATGAAAGAAAATATAAACATCGAAGACTGGACTTTTGGGTTCGCTAAGAATGGCTTCTCTCTCTGAGTGGCTGCCTTCAGTGACATCTGGCTCCAGTGGGAATGATTCTGTTGTTAATTGAGCACTTACTGTCTACCAGGCCTTTGACACATGTCATTTTTATTCACCATGACTTAGCAACATGAAACAGACCTGTGGACTAAAACTACCTATTACAAATATTAGTGACTGTATAGATGAAAAAAAATTTTTTTTCAGACTAGGTCTCACTGTTGCCAGGAACCACAAAATCACGTTGCCCAGGGTACCACAGACTCAAGCGATCCCCAGCCTCAGCCTCCAGGTAGCTGGGATTACAGGTGCATGCCACCACACCCAGCTAGTTTTTGAGACTAGGTCTTGCTATGTTGCCCCAGGCAGGTCTGGAACTCAAGCAATTCATGAACTCAAGCAATTCCTAGTCTTGGCCTCCCTTCTTAGGCTGGGATTAAAGGCACGTACCACCATACCCATCCTTGAAAACTCTATCTTGATTATGAAAACATATACCTTTTCTAAAGTGTATTTTGATTTCATTATCTTTTTGGTTGCTGAGGTAACATTGGTCTACAACACGGGGCATGAATTCGGGGTACAGGTCACACTCCTTCACCACGCCCACCACCAAAGCACCCTTCATTCATTTTCTGCTCCTTCACCCTCACTCTTCCCCCTTGGAGGCCAGTTATACAGTCTAAGACTAGTTTTGGTTTAGTTTTCTCCGTTCCTCATTTTGTTTCTTTGCGTTCCACATATGTGTGAAATCATCCTTCTGACATTCCACTCTGCACAGCCCCTGCCAGCCCCATCCATGTTGTCACAGATGGCAAAATTGGTTTCAGTTCCTTTTAACGCTGGCAGTGGCTACTCCAACCCAGGCTCCAAACAGTGCTGACTGCAGGCCAGCTGGGACCCGCTGGACTTACACAAACCTCTGCCTTTTTCAGTCCCTTTCATTTTGCCCTGGGTTTGACCTCTTGGAAAGAGCAGCCAGTTGCTCTCATCCGGACCACATTTCCTCGTGATCTTGGCCTCTGCCCTGTCCCTCAGGCGGGCGGGACCTGCCCGGCCATGTACACACAGCCTTGTCTTCAGCCCCTCCATCCCCCGCCTCCCCGGACATCATAGCCATCTCCCCACACACCCTTCCCCTTCTGATCTCATCGTGTGCACTGTCCTTAAATCTCCTTCTCAAGTCTCAGATGTTGGCAGAAGCAACTTTCCCCCACTCGTTTGTTCCAAGTCACAGGATCTGCAAAATGTTTTCTATTCTAGTTTTGCAATAATGGGAAGGAGCAGGCTTTTTGGAGTAAATAGTGCTGGCGACCAAGAGGTTGGAAAAAGGACGAAGTCATGCCATATGCTCCTGGGGCTTCTGGCAGGAGCCATGCTGTGGAGCTGGGGAGACGAGGGTCTCCCTTTGCACTTGGGGCACCTTCCCTGCCCCTGGGGTTGGGGAATCCTTTGGAAAGACACCAATGACAAGGCCAGGTAGGGCTGACTCTTCACTCCTCCAAGCAGAAGTTGTCTGCTGGAAACAGGGCTTTGGTCATTTCCACCAGTCTTCTTTCGGCTGCAAAGGTAGGTGTGGCTGCTCTCCTCCCTTGGGTGGGGGGCATCTCCCCTTGAGGTCTTGAGGTCTGGGTGCTTGATATGCTGCTGTGCAGAGAGAACAGCCCTGGGGTTACCCAGAGTTCACCAGGTTCCTCTGGGAACTTTCAGAACTGGTGGTGCTTCTTTCTACAGGAAGCAGCTAGTCACAAAGAACGTGAGAATCAAGAAGGATGTGCTTGTTGCACGAGAAGTCTTTTGTGGACAGATTCTTTCTATACCATCCCAGCCCCAGCCCACCATGGCAACAGCTGTGAACCTTGTTGGGCTGGGGACTAGTTATCCTGGACGTCAGAATTGCTGCTATTGAAAATGCAGATTCCTGGCCTTGAAGCAGTGACCCCAACATGGACAGTGCCATTTGTTCATAAGATGTAGGCATTGCCATTAGCTGTGTCTGAAAAATAGGCTGAGAATGGCCTAGGCTGGACTGGGGCAGGGTGGGGGTGGGACTTCCTTCTTTTACTTTTTTTTGAGACTAGGTCTCACTATGTCTTGTCCTGGGTAGTCCCGATCCCATGGACTCAAGCAATCCCCAGCCTCAACCTCCCAGGTAGCTGGGATTACCTGCCAAGGCAACAGGCTGCTTTTTCGAGACCAGATCTCACTATGTTGCCCAGGGTAGTCTCAAACTCAAGAACTCAAGCGATCCTTGACCTCTTGCCTCCCAGCACTTGGATTACAGGTGTGTGCCACTACACCTGGCCTCCTTCTTTTACTTTGTTGCAAATCTTGAGCAGCCCTGGTGAATATAGGAAACTAGCACCCCCTCTGGCTATTGGTTGGGGAAGTAAAAATGAATGACCAGGAGAGTGTGTGAGGGGAAATTGGAGCCTCTGGTTTTCAGGAGGGGAGGGGGAGAGGAGATAAAAAGAAGAGGGGAGGAGGCTTTGGGGAAGAAGTGTGGAGATGAGTTTGGAGATCTCTGAGGTTTTGGCTCCCAGAGTGGAGGAACCCCCAATAGACTCAGCTCCTGGGTTCTTTTCCTCTGATGTTCCTGAGTGACCCTGATGGAGTGCTCAGCCTCTGAGTAATAGAGTGCTGGGGGATTCACTTGATGCTGATTGGCGTGATGGAGGACCAAAAACAAATGTTTAGTTTGTTTTTCCCTTATCTGTAAACACACCTCTATGTTTATCCTTATTACTGAAGTTTGATCTCTGGGCAGCTGCTTGTGCACAGGTGGGAGAACTCTCATCTGTGACAGTTTAAAAGGGGGGAATCCCCTACCCTGGTAACAGCCTCAGGTGTCTGGGATCAGAATGTCCAGAGCACAAGTCTGGGAATCTCTGTGCTTGGCTGGATGCTGTGGGAGCTTTACAAAAGCCAAAACCCACAGCTTGGGACAAGTAGTACCTGCTACAGGCTGGAGACGTTCTCTGATTGGAAAAAGCCCCCTCTCCCCCCCCCAAATCTCAGGGAGCAGACACTGGTATCGCCGTTTTGAAACCGAGGCTTGGAGAAGTCAGTTCTCACACCTGAGTCTCACACTGGCTACAGCAAGGTTGGGGTTCAAACTCCAGCCCACCTGACTCTGAAACCTGCCCTTTCCAAGTGTCCCCATATTCCTACAAGGGCATGGCAGCTGTAGGGTCCTCAAGGCAGCCTGAGACATGGTGGTGGTGGGGATTGTGTGAATGTGTGCAGGATGGCCCCCCCAGAAGGCCCCTGCTCTGTGGAGCCCCCCAGACAGCTGCTCTGCTCTTCTTCCTTTTTCCTGCAGGGCCTGCCAGCTCCTAGGAGCCCAGGGCCCGATCACTCAGGAACTTCCGATGACCCTGGACACCCTTCTCTTTGGGTGCCTCACGGTCAGAAGCCAAGTGTGGCACCCATTGCTGGGAAGCCACCTGGCACGCGCTGGCTCCCCTCCCAGGACAGGGCTGCTGGTCCGTCAGCTCGATTGTTCTGGGGCTCCCATTCTGCTTGCTGAGGACCCAGCAGTAGGCACCGGGCCCCCTCTTTTGTCAGTGAGGTGTGAGCCGAAGGTGCTGGCTGGTGTCTGGCGGGGGGGGTAATGTGTCCATATAAGCACTGTCCAGACTGCCCTGTAGGCAGCGGCCAGGATGACCTGCTGCCTAACTCGGAGCCGCCAGCCCTTAGGTTCCTCATGGACAGAGAACAGATGGGGACAGAGAATGAATGGGGACCGGAGAATGGATGGGGGATGCTCAGGCAGGAAGCAAGTTAAGAGGGAATCCCTGTAAGTAGGGCAAGGTGGCCAGACACAGAGAGAGGGTCTGACCCTCACCCCCTGACGTGACCCCTGGCCTTGCCAGCCCTGTGTTGGTATCTGAATGGGCATTTGACACAGCGTTGCTCTCCGGGTACCCTAGGCTTTCTGCCTGAACAGACTCCTCCCTCTAACGAGAGCCAGAGCTCAGCCTTTCCTGCAGTGAGCGGCTTCTCTGCAGCTCTCTGGAAGGGTCAGGCATCGCAGTCTGGAGTCTTCGGGCAAATCAGGTGCATCTTGGCTCCCAGGACTTGTTCAGGCTCTGGTAGCTTTGATAGAGCAGGTCCAGGCTGCAGGGCCTGATGGGAGTGGCCGGGCCGGCTGACCGAGCCCTTGCTGGCCACGGTGTGGCTGCTGGTCTAGGCCCGCAAAGCCTAGAGCACCTGCCTCATCTCCTCCTGTGGCCTTCAACCGCCCACCTCTCGGGCCAGCCCCGTGACAGCCAGCTGCCTGGTGGCACTGCCTTTCAGTTGTCAACACGGGGGCTGTGCTGACCCCTTTGAGGACCCCCTGCAGGCCCTGCAAGAAGCTGCTGGACCCAGTGACTGGCAGAGGACCCATGGCCTCCTGGCAGGCCTCAGCCGAGCTGCCCCAGTTCTTGGCTTTGGTCTAGGCTGGAGGGAGGGTCCTTTCGCAGGCGCCGGGAGTTGGTATTGATCGTGGTACAGTACAGCAACCCCAGCTGGGCTTTGAAGACATTGATGTCCTCCCTGCTCAGTGCAATGATGCACACTCAATGCAGAGAAGGAAGAACTCATCAAAGAGTGTGCGCGCGCGCACACACACACACACACATACATGCGTGCGCGCTCACATGCGCACACACAGGGAGACACCGCCAGGCCTGGGGGACCAGCTGCTCCCCCCTTCCTTCAGCATCACCATCACTATTAACATGACACATCCCATGCTATCAACGCCATGGTGACGCTGCTCGTCTTGATTATCCTTTCCTGCCACAATAGCTGCGAGGTGGCCGTCATCCAGCGGCCAGCAGCAGCTCTCCTGGCAAAGGGTGGTGTCCATCTGGGGAGGATGGCCGGAGGGGACGCAGTCACACACATGGCTTCTGGCCTTCGCAGTGCCAGGTAGGTCCCTCCATGGGCTGAGGCCCCTGCAACGCTCCAGTCCCTGTGGCCACGCTGCCCTCCTGTCGCAGAGGCAAGCTGGGGGCATGGGCTCAGCAGATGGGACCCTGTCGAAACCCTCCGTGGCCCAGCAGCTGTCCCCGCAGGCTCGTGAGCTGAGGCCGGGCCTCCTGGGACAAATAGCTGCAGCAGTGGATCCTTGCCTCATGGGCTCCAGGTCTGGGAGCTGCTCGGCCGGTGCTAGGGGCCCATGGCCTCCCGAAATGCTGTTGTTTCGAACAAACAGGAGGCCAGGGCTCTGCCCTTTGCAACCTGGGTTGGCAGAGGAGGCCCCACGTCCCCCCAGAGCCACCAGCAAAGTTTCTAAGTCAGCTTCCAGCCTCCTGTGCCCAGGGTGTGTCCCAGCACTGCCTGGACCTCAGGGGCTTCTTGTCCACTCCTGTGGCCAGACAGAGAGGATAGGAGTTGGGCTGCTGAGCCCCGAGAGGGCCATGTGCCCACCCGACCAAGCTCAGAACCTTCTGAGTTCTCCTAGGAGACCTCGGAATGGGGAGGGGGAGTGGCTTGTCCATCTCTGCACAGGTGGGGTGCCCTGGAAGAGTGTGAATGCCTCATGCAAGAGGAGCATGAATGTGGGGTGGTAGGGAATGTTGACTGGTGCTGAATACCTGAGATGTGCTGTCTGAGGTCCTGCATTCCTCACACAAAAAAATCAGGTCTTCACAGTAACTTTTGGGGAACACAACCTCCAAGTTGAAACTGCTGGGGGCTCCCCGCCTTCCGCCTGGCTACCCTCTGCACCCAGCTGTCATCCAGCCAGTCATCAGGGTGGGTTTTCCAAACAGAAATAGACGTCTCTGCTCTCACCCTTCCACAAGGTCCGCCCTGGTGTGACTGACAAGGGATGAAGCCTTGTATTCACCTCAGCATGCTCTTCCCTCCATCTCTCTCCCCTCCTCTCCTTCCTTTCCCAATGCCTCTTGATTGCACAAAGAGCTGAAAATACTGAGCAGTGAAAGGAAAATGGAATCCACCATTAGCTTCTACCCGGAGGTAACCGCTATTGAGAATTTGCTTTATATCCCTCCTTTCTTTCCAAAAAGGTTTTACTGATACATAATTCACAACCCATAGAGGGACTCACTCAGAATGTACACTGCAGTTGCTCTCATTGGATTCAGAGCTGTGCACCCATAACCATTATGTCAGGCCTTTCCTCTTCTAAGCTTATTCTTTAAATTTTAATGTGGACATTTTGCTGGGGTTTTTATTTAGCTCTGTGTGAGTGTGATGTAGAAATGCAACTCTCACTGCTCCACATTATCAACAGCCTTCCTAGCACCTTTGATTCTTCACTGATAGGAATTCTACCTTTATCCTCTAAATTCCAGCATGCTCTGGTATATGTGTGTGTGTGGGTTTGTAAATATTCTATGTACCTCCTTTTAGAATGTTTCCAGTGTATAATCAGGAATGGAAATCAGGGAAGGATTTGGCACATTCTTACCAATTGGGATTGGAACCTACTGAAATTGGGTAGGAAAACAAACAAAACAGGGTACTTATCTAAACTTAGAAACAGGAGCCGCTGGCCCTTTAAACTAGTCATTCATCAGGTTTGTCCCAGGACATGTGAGCAGTAGCAAGACCATACTAACCTTAAGAAAAGGCAAAAACAAATTGACTCATTAAAAAGACAAAATAGACAAGAGTCACTGAGTGTACAATGGACCCTTTAACTATCAGGTTTGTCCCAGGACATGTGAGCAGTAGCAAGACCATACTAACCTTAAGAAAAGGCAAAAACAAATTGACTCATTAAAAAGACAAAATAGACAAGAGTCACTGAGTGTACAATGGACCCTTTAACTATCTTACCAACCAGTTCAGTCTCTAGTCCAAAAACTGCACATAAGTCCTTAGCCATGTGTGTCTACAAAATGGCGGCTGTCCTATCTTCAAGCCAGATGAAGAAACCAAGATGGCCTTGTCACTCCTCCTTCAAACATGGGAGATTCAAATCCAATGAAGAACCCAGGATGGTGTCATCAGTTCTTCTCCAAAAGACACATCTCCAGCATTCTTTCAGCTTCAACTCTAAAGTGGTCCAAAACCAGCAAAACTCACTCGATACAATAGCAAAACTCACTCTATACACTTTAGACATTTCAAGATGAGAACAACACTCCAAGTTCTCTTCAGGTCTCCAGGCAATTCCCAAACTTTGCAGTTTCAAAGTTAAACCAAGTTTTCAAGTACCAGATTTCCAAGTCAGCTCACACAGGTCACAAGTTTCTCCAGCTGCTTCCCTGAAAATTTTCACCAGTTCTGCACAGCTTGGCTTCCTTCCCTGTCCTGATGTTGTAAATGGCAGCAGCAGCTCTGAGACCTCCAGCCTCCCTGTTACTCCTCTGCGCTCTCTTTTCCTCCAGTTTTTTTTTTTTCTCTCTCCTCTCCTTCTTAAATCCCCTCACTTTCTGTTCCTCTCAAGAGAGGCTTGACTTCCCTTCCCCAAGTCTCTGCCCACCAGGGCACGATGGCTACTATCTTAATGCAGCAATACTATGCTGGGGCCACGGCCCCCAATTTCATCACAGCACCCCTATCACTACCTGCTACTTGAGTCCACGCAGTGGAGACAGGTTGCCTCGCCTTGAATGCAGAGGTTCAGTGGACACAGGGGTAACTGAACATTTTAAGCTTGGCCTTCCAAGCAGAGTCACCTTGGGAGGGAATGTGAGGACTAATTCTCCAGCAGAAATAGCCTCAATGTCTTTTGTGTTCACCAGGAGAAATATAAGGGCAAAGTTGAAAGTTGGTTCTCACATTCACTGACAGACAGGCAGGGAAAAGGTCGTTCAAGTCTGCTTGAAATCTAAACTGACAAATATGAGGCATTTGTGATAACGTGATGGACTAGAGGGAATTATATCAGCAGAAATAAGGCAGAAAGAAAAAAGACAGAAACCATATGGTCTCCCCTATAGATGGGATATAAGAATAACAAACAAAAGGTCACGAAAAAGTCAAAATAAGCTGACAGAGGAGCTGGGGCAGGCAACTGGGGGAAAATTGGGGAAGGAAGGAGCACAAGAAAATCGAGATGAAGGTTCTCAGGTGATAAGGTAGAGAGAGAACCCTGGGGATTGCAATGATGTAATATATATGTATATATTTATATACACATATGCATAAATACGTAAACAACAAAATGATTAATAAAAATTTTTTTAGATCTGCTTGAAGCCCAGTGTCACCTGTACCATCCTTCAGCAGGAAGGGTACTGGGGATAATGCGGGTCCCTTCTAGAAAAAACATTGCTGCCTGCTCCAAAAATTAATACAACATTCTAGTGAATCTCTATATATCCACTAGTCTGGGGCTGAAGTGAGGAATTATAGATATAATCTAACCTTGAGGGGGGAAAGTAATATTGCTTCTGGGCTAGGCCATACTGTCACGTTGACTGTGCAAGGCAGGTCATGTTGTGAATTTATATACTGCAGATGCTGAAAAGCAATTATTCCAAAGGGGAAGATAAAGGCAAAGGCAGACATTTATTTTAGAGGCAAGGTATGGCAACTAAATCATGTCCTATTGTCTGAATTCTTTCCATTCATTGTTGCTGTTGCCAATTTGAGAATTAGTTGTGTTTAACATACGTGGCAACTGGAAATGACCCTACACTCATGTCTTGTGTGAAATTGATTTATACCCTCCTTCCTTGAGATTGAACATTCCTTTCAGACTCTGGGGAATTCATAGGATGAGGGTTACAAGCTACAACTCCCCAGGTCACCTGCAGCTTTGGAATCCTGAGGTCATAAAATCAAATTCAATTCATGAAATATTCCTTTAGCTTTTCTTGGGCCTCATTGCCCTTACTGGCCATGACCTTGTTAACTTCATTGTCTAGAATGGCATCAGCCAATGCCGATTTGTTTTGAGAGTACATCTCCCTGCATCTGAATCTAAATCAGGGGGACAGGTAGACACTGGTGCAAGGTGGCCTCAGAGCAGTGATGGGGAGGAAAGGGACTTCCCTCTGTAGGCCTGTCCTCTTCCAGTAGACTCTCCTGGGCATGAAGATGGTGACCTCTGAGTTCCAAGTGGCAAAATCCAACTTTTCACCTCTCTGCTTGCTCCCTGTTGCATCAGCCCACTGGCCTAAGGCAGGCACATGACCACAGCCAAAGTGGGTGTGAGAGGATGGTGGCAGAGGAAGCAGGTGCAGGGGGAAGTGTCTGTGGCCATTTGTACAGCCTGCCACAAGAAAGTACCATGATTGCCTTCCCACACAGGACTCCTAACAACTCTCAGGAGAAGAAAGCAGTAATGGGTAGATTAAATAACTTTCCCAAGGTCACAGAACTGGTAAGGAGAGAACATTTAATGAGAACTCTCAGGCCAGGAATCAAACTGAATGGAGGTGTTGGGGGGTGGTGGGGAGCTTGGAGAGATTAGTTTAGACCACTTAGGAGAGGAGATAAGGGATAACCAGCACCCTGAAAATTTGGGAAATATATCAGCCATGCATGCATATTCTACTGAGTCAATCTGTGTGTGTGTGTGGGGGGGGGGGGGTGTGCTGGGTTCAGTAACCCTCACCTCAGTGCTACTGATAGGGGTGCTGTGGTGAAATTAGGAGGCCCTAGCTTGGTAATGCTGCACTAGAATGGCAGCCATCTTGCCCTCCTGGGTAGAGACTTGGAGAAGGGGATTTAAGAAGGAGCATGACTAGAGTTAGAGAGAGAAAGCTGGAGAAGGAAGAGAGCAGAGAAGCAGCAGGGAGGCTGGAGGCCTCAGAGCTGCCATTGCTCTATGTGACAGCAGGGCAGGGAAGGAAGTCATGCTGTGGGCTTCCATCCCCTGTCTGGGCTGGTGAGGAGACCAGGGAAGCAGCTGGAGAAACTTGTGACCTGTGTGAGCTGACTTGGAAATGTGGTATCTGAAAACTTGCTTTAACTCTGAAACTGTGAAGTTTGGGAGTTGTCTGGAGACCCCAAAGAAGAGAACTTGCTGTGTTGCTGTTTTTATGGTGAGATGTCTGAAGTGGTGGCTGCTGTTGTATCGAGTGAGTCTTGCTGGTTTTGGGCCACTTTAGAGTTAAAGCAAAATGAATGCTGGAGCTGTGCCTTGGAGGAGGATCAACAATGCCATCTTGGTTTCTTTATTTCATTGAAATCTTCCACTGTTGGCTTGGAGGTGAGATGGTCGCCATTTTGCAGACACACGTGGCTGAAGGATCCATGTGTAACTTTTGGACTATGTGGTTAGATTACCCTTGTACCTTCAGTGACACTTGTCTACTTTGTCTTTTAGTGAATAAATCGTGTTTGACTCTTTTTAAGATTGCATGGTCTTGCTACTGCTTGTGAAGGCTGGGATGAACCTAAGGAGTGTTTGGGTTTAAAGGGCTGCTGCTCTTGTGTGCAAGCTTAGTTAAGTTCTCTGCTTTCTTTGTTTTCTTACCGATCTCAGCCCCATCAGCACTGAGACTGAGATCAGTGACTACAGCATCTCCAATCCACACAGAATCCAGGAATGCTTCATTGGCAGAGCCCTGATGCATGAAGCCTGGACCCTGCCCCCACGGGAAGATGCCAGACCAGTGCTCCTCCCTGAGGTGGCTGAGAGTGTCCGAGGTGGCAGACTCAGTTCTTGGATGATGCAGGACTTTTGTATAAAATATTCACGCCCGCTGGAACAGGAGAGCCTACCACACTGCCAGCAGCCTTTGGGAGGCAGGGGCTTGTGGGGCCAGCAGGATGACAGGTCAGGCACCGGAGGGATAAATCCAGAGCCGGAGGAAATTAAATGGCAGGTGACTGAGTTGGCTGCACGATGGACTTGAAGTTATCAGTTAACAGGGAGAGTTGAGCTCTTCCAGGGATTGAAAAAACATGTGATTCTGAACTCTCTTTAAAGAATGTGGTTTCATAAGATTAAGGACCTGTTTAATACTGGGAAAAAAGAATTTCTATCGTGTGTGTCCTGCCTACTTTGAAAAGGCCTTTGAGTTGACTTAAAATATGAAACCATGTGCAAAGTAGGGCAGTGAAAATAGAGATAAACGGGAGCCCCAAAAGCCTGGTGTTGGGGGTGAGGTGGGGACATTCAGCGCTCATCTGGGGGTTTCTAATTCAGGACATAAAGGTGGTTGGGACAGATCGTACAGTTGCTGTTGCCCAATTACAGGAAACCTCAGGGAGATGACTGTATAACTGCTGTCACAGTTATTGAATTTTGTGAGGGTCTTTGGTGATCCAGACCCCTGAGGCGATGGTCGTAGATGTACCTCCACCAATGGCTGGGCTGGGATTTTGTAAGAGATACAGAAGCTTGAAAAATAGGCAAAGAACACTTGGGGGGGAATACGGTGTTCGCGCAGGGGGTTCAGGCATCAGACACCAGCCTTGTGCCTTGACTGAGCGTCTCTTTACCCACCCCCTGCCAACCCCACAAGGTAGCTAATGGAAGGAGAAAAGTTTTCCTGAAATTGCAGGACAATAGAGCAAAGCATGGTTGCAGGAGAAACCACGATGGAGTTCAAAGGATGTGTAGAGGCCAGTGGATTTGCAACAACAGCAGTGATAGGGGATGTGACGTCCTGTTCTCTTGGGACCCAGACTGAGACCCCCTGCAACCCCAGACTCAGGCGAGACTTAGAAGGGGCTTCCGCTCATCATGTAGCTGGTGCTCTTATGTCCCTTCAGCGAGGGGAGCGTGGCGAGGGCTCACGCTCGCACGAGGTAACAAAGGAAAGGTCCTGCCTTCACTTAGGCAACTGTCGGGAATGAGCTTCCCAGGCTGAATGATCTCACAGGCTGTGTGCCAGGACCCCCGAACTCAGGGTGTCTGCGATGGCAAAAGGCGGGGCAAGGGTGCTATAGAAGAAAGTGCCATTCCAGGTAAAGCCACCTTCTGCAGGGGCAGGGGGCTGAGGAAGCTCCAGGGTGGCACTTTGGGAGAGGGTGACAGGTGGTGAGTTTAGGTGTTTGGTCTGGGTGGGGGGCCGAAATGGAAGAAACAGACTTGACCTTTGGATAAGGGTCACAAAGAGGTGACCCTCTGTCATGCAGGACTAGGAGGAGAGCACGCGGGCCCCTCGCCGGGGAAGCCCGGATACCTGCATGGACTAGCTGGGCCAGCACCCAGCTCCCCCTGGAGGTGGACCCTGCTGGCCCCTGCCTGGCGGGAGAGGAGACACGGCTCAGCACCCAGAGTCAAAGACCAAGGGACGGAGACCTGGTCCGAGAAAGGCTCTGCTGGGCAGCTGTCAGCACTTCCGAGTTGTGGGCTGGTATCACCTGCACCAACGCCAGTCCACGCAGAACCACCCCGAGAAGCCAGGAGGAGCCCTGGGAAAGGCAAGGACTGGGCTGTGTGGCTCTAAACACAGTAACCACACCTGGCTCAGGGTTAAGGTGGAGGTAGGTGGAGCCAAGGGCGGCTAGTGGGGGCAGTGAGCAGGTGGGAGGAGGGGAGACACCAGGACCATGTCCTACAGGGTGCGAGGGCGGTGCCAGGCCCTGGGGGTGGAGGAGCCCCACAACGGCACTAGACTGTCCCCGAGAAGCGAGGTGACCTGCTGTGTTGCGGGCAGGGAGGAGACGATGACGCTTCCGTCTTTGGAAAAATCGCGTTGGCCACTTTGGAGAAAGACCCGAACTAGGTCGCTTTGTTCCTTTGAGTAGCCGGGATCTGGGCTTTGCCTCCGTGCTGAAGGCACATCCTGTGGAGAACACGCAGCTCTGTCCCTGAGACCAGAGGCCTGGGCTTCCTGCCTGCCCAGGGCAGCCCCGGGAGCGCTGGGCTCCAGCTGCGACTAGCAGCAAGGTCCTTTCCTCAGAGCTCGGACCTCGCCCAGGGTGGCTGCTGTGAGAGCCTGCTCTATACAGACTGGCACTCCTTCCCTGAGAGCTACCTGCAGGCCCTACGGGCTCCAAAGACTTTTTTTTTGAGACTAGGTCTCGCTGTTTTGCCAGTGGAACAGTAGGCTCACATTGCCTGGGGTACCATGGATTCAAGTGATCCCCAGCCTCAGCTTCCCAGGTAGCTGGGATTACAGGCACGTGCCACCACGCCCAGCTATTTTTTGGGGACTAGGTCTCACTACGTACCCCCGGCGGGACTCGAACCGCGATCCCTGGCCCCAGCCGTGGCTTTCTAGGCTGTCACCTACAGGCATGTGCCACCATGCCCGGCCCTCAAAAGACTTTTCTTTTTGAGACTAGGTTTCACATTGTTGCCCAGGGTACCACAGACTCGTGTTGCCCCGGGTACCCTGGACTCAAGCGATTCCCAGCCTCAGCCTCCCAGGTAGCTGGGATTACAGGCTATTGCCACCACACCCAGCTATATTTTGAGACTAGGTCTCGCTATGTTGCCCCAGGTGGGTTTCAAACCTGCGGACTCAAGCGATTCCTAGTCTCCGCCTCCCGTGCTAGGCTGGGATTAAAGACATGCCTGGCTCCAAAGCCTCTTCACAATCCTGAGTCTCCTTGCTCCACTGCCCGCCTCCCAGAGGGGCAGCATCCAGCTCGCTCGGCTTTCCTCTGGGGACACCTTGTCTCGGAACCCTGGAGTTCGCGTTTTCGCTGTGGGCTGTTTGTGGGGAGAGTCTCTTCAACCACGGTTCTGCCTGTGTCTCATTAACCCAAACATGGTCACAGCCACCTCTGAGCCCTGGCCACGAGGGGCCGAGGGCCATCTTCCCTGCTCTGTGTTCATTCTCCGTGCTCCTCCGTGCTCCCTGCTCCGTGCTCCCTGCTCTGTGCTCCTTGCTCCCTGCTCCCTGCTCCCTGCTCAATGCAGGCCTGGGCACAGAGCTCCCGGTGCTCTATCTCAGGCTCACCGGGCCCCTTCCTCTGGCTGGTGACCGCTTTCCAAATGCCCGCGGGTGGAGCGAGATTGGAGGTTTACTTGAACAAAGACCTGAAGTCTGTTAGGAGCACAGAAGACAAGCCTGGCTCTGACGTGGCTGGCAAAGGTGTGCCAGGTGGGGCACTGGACAGAGGGTGTGAGGACGCTGTGGTGTGTGAGGCGTGCCGGGGAAACCGGTCTTACAGCGTGTGCTGGGAGGGATGAACCCCAGGCCGGGATAGAATGAGCCTCCCCTTTGGGGAAAGTTGCTTCTAGCCAGGCATGCATGAGACAGCACTGCCCCACACCGAGCCGGCAGATGAGGGAGGACAAGGTGGCGCTGGTGGAGTGAAAACGTAGACCCTCTCTGTCTCCTCCCTGGGCAGCATCTTGGCAGAAGAAGGGGCAAGGCAGAAAGAGGCCGGTGGCGGCTCATCTCTGCAGCAAAGGCCTTATCACCGCTGGTGGGTGAGTGGGTCGGAAACCAAAGGGGATTAACAAGAATTGGGAGTGAACTGTGCTTTTCTGAAGCACCCCCGTGTCATCAAAAAGCCACAGAAGCGGAACGGGATCCCCAGAGGGTTGGAAATGGGTGAGAAAAGTAACGCCACCACAGATGTGTTTACTCTTCCATGCTGACAGAGGCCAGTTGCACAGAGCAGGGAGTGGACGCCAGGCTGTAGGCTGACCCTGCGGAACCCCGACAGCTTTCCTCTTATCGACCCTAGAGCGTGTCCGTGGGGGACTGTGCACCAGATGTGTGGCTCTCACCACATCAGTCCAGAAAACTGGGGTGCAGCCCGGAACTAGGGCGCCACTGGTAATGGGTCATGTGTGTCAAGCACAGGTTCACAAAGATGTTCGACACACAAAGATGTTCGAACCTGGTTTGTGTTCGCAGTTTTTAATCTCTTTCCAGAGAGAGACATGCGCGCAGCAAGGCATCAATCCATTACTGGCAGCATGAGGCAAACGTCTGAAACGGCTGCAGTCCGTCACCCATTTCACGCTGAAAGCTGCTCTTTCTCAATGCTGAAAAGCTATAAATCAGCAAGCGCTAATGGATTTTGTCCTGTCTCTTCAATATCTTCTCCGGCATTGAAGCTAGGGTGCATCGGGGGAAATAATCCTTGGCGAAGCATATACATTTGAACATCGAGCTAAAAGCTTCTCCCCTCCTCGTGTGGGTCTGGGACCTTTGTCTGTGTGCCAGTCTCCCCATTAGAAGCCCAGGTTCCTGTCTGAGAGAAGTGGGGGGACAGGACAACCTGACTGTGACCTCAGTTCTGCCCTGCTAGCTGTGGGCCCTGGGTAGATAACATCAGCCTTTCAGTCAAAGTGTTCTTATCTATTGGATGGCCCTTAATAGGATGACCGGTCATAGAGGCCAAGGTCACAAAGGAATTGACATAGTCCAGGCCTTTGAGTCCTTGCTTGAAACATGGTGGCTGCCATGACTTCTCATGACTGGAAGGGTCACGTGGAAACAGCATGGAGCAACCACAAACATTTCAGAATGGAAATACCGTAGATTCGGCTACTTCACATTTGGGTGCTTACCCAAAGAATATGAAAACAGTATTCAGAGTGAGGGTGTTGCCAGGCAGCCGTGACATGATCGAAAGGTGCTGAGGGGGAGGGTAAGGATGGACATTTGAGCCGAGAAGGCTCGGACAGAAGGGCTCACAGTCTGTCTCTCTGGACTGTGGCCCTGAGTTTATTTAGAACCAGACTTTTATAAAAAACATGATGCAATCAGTAACAAAGGAAGGTTTTGACCCAGGGTCACATGGTTACAAGCATACCTTTACCAGGAGACCAACTAAAGCAAGTAAAGTCCAAGACTGCTCAAATGTGGCCAGAGTGTGACCTCAAGGAGGTATCTTTAGAAAAATTAGTTTGTAGACAGTCATGGACATTTTGCTTTTGCCTCCATACCCATTAGGCAAATAGTCAGCAACTTATCAGAGCAGGCCAGAAATAATGAGAACACAGCTCCCGCCATGAGGTTGCTACCTGAGTTGATATTACTTTAGTAACTTCAGATAGAAACGGTATAGAAAGTATTCACTGACAGATGAGTGAGTGAAGAAGACACACAGTGTATACAATGAAATATGGCTCAGCCATGATAAACAATGAACAGAAAAATGCAGAGTCTTGCCATAGCCAACACTATGGTTAGAACTTGAGGCTACTTGGCCGAACCAAGTAAGTCAGAGAGAGAAAGACCAATGTTGGATGACCTCACTCAGATGTAGAAGCTAGAGAAACAAAACAAAAACAAACTCTGAGTCCTAAGACCGAAGTGGTTAACTAGGCTTAGGGGGCTGGGCATCAGGGTGAAGGACACTCAGCGGCTGGGTGGGGGTGGAAACCACTCTTGGTGGCACAGCAGGTGTTGAGCTGTCAGGCTGTCCACCTTGCGCAGTCTGCACAGTGTTTCAGATCAATGAAAATGAAGCTGTGACCCTGATACAGGCAGTGTCATTTGTCAGAACAATTTAGGCATTGCCATCACCTGTGTTTGAAAGATACAGAGGTTAAGAATGGCCTAAAACCAGATCAGGGTAGTTCCTTCTCTTACCTGGATGTTGTACGTCTAAGCAGACTTGGGGATCACACTAATCTAGGGCTCTGGGGCGATGGTTTTGAGGCCCAGGTGGGGAAGGGGAGATGGCCCACCAGGGGAGAGTGTGAGTGTGAACTCGAGCCTCTGATTTCATGAGGGGATGGTGAGCAAGAAAAAGGACAAAAAGAGAAAAGGAGCAGGGACTGGGGAGATAAGGCTTTCGAGAAGGAGGGCTGAGCGGAGAGCAGGTTCACGGGGATTGGCCTCAAGTGAGGAGGTTTTGGCTTCAGGAGGAGAAGACCCAGGAGCTGAGTTTTTTGGGGCTCCCCCAACATTTGGATCCCCAAGGGTCAAGAGAGCTGTGTGAAGGCGGAGGAGAGGCAACCCTGACAAAGTGCTGGACCACTGTGCAGTCTGGAGAGACTCGAGCTGGACCTCATGTTGGTGGATTTACCCAAGGCTTGCTGGAGTGGTAGGGCACCAGGAGACAAGGATGCAACCTGGCGATTTCAGACCGAGATGCACTAGCACTGAGGTGAACCCCCACGCAGCTCCCCGAGGAGCGGAAACGGGGTTCTATTCCACTGGGGACACTTGTGAGGGTGTGGACTATTAGACGCTTAGCTGTAAATGAACCTCTATGCTTATCCTTATCAGGGGAGTTTGATTTCCGGGCAACTGTCTGCACGTAGGCGAAAGAACCCTCATTGAC
This sequence comes from Uropsilus gracilis, assembly GCA_004024945.1. Lineage (NCBI taxonomy): Eukaryota > Metazoa > Chordata > Mammalia > Eulipotyphla > Talpidae > Uropsilus > Uropsilus gracilis. The sequence goes on along the minus strand of PVHY01019821.1, from coordinate 9,163 downwards.
AAAAACTAAAAGGGGGTGATCCCCTCCCCCTGATAACAAAACATCAAAGAAAAGCCGAAAGTGAGCAATTAAATTAAATTGAGAGAAAAACATGTTTCAATAGCAGCCCTCTCACCTGCGCCTTCCTCTCACCCAGCTGAAAGGACAGAGGTCACCACTGCTTGCCTTCCCTCCATTCTACAGAAAGAACAAAACCCAGCAAGGAGCTTCCTGCATCACCAAACAGCTGTACACGCTCTCCCTGACATTCTCAGGGGTGTTCCTGGAGGGAGAGGGGCTGGAGGTTGCTCAGGGACCCACCTAGCTATTTCTCTCAGGCTTCTGACAGCGAAAGGGTTCCCCGGCTCCCTGTTTGGGAATGGCTGACTCTCCAGGTCAGGATGACAGAGCCATCCGGCCCTGTGGTCGAATCCAGGCTTCTCCCTGCAGGTGTCCAGGCCCCAGGGGCCCAGGGCTGCCGGCAATCACAAGGGCTGTTCTCACGCTTTGGGAAACTCAGTCCCAGAAAACACAACTGAGTTGTAAGATATCTTCCCTCCTTGGTGGCAGCCCATCAAGTTACTCATAAATCTAATGTCATCTGTGTTCCGCTCATCGATGAGTCACATGGCAAGAGCCCCAAGCATCCGCCGAACCCCACAAGACTTTTGTTTTTCAGACTGCCTCTGGATTGTTCTGTGCAGGGATCACTGATCCACTGTCTTTGCACGTGGCAGTGATAAACCCGAAGGCAGCCGGACTTGGCTTCTTTAGGCCTGTTGCCCCTAGGGCTGCGGAGGAGGCTGAGCTCTCGGCTGGGACACGGGCCTGAGAAGTACGTGAGGAGGGAGCCTTCGCTGATCCCGAGGGCCTTTGTCCCAGTGAGGTCTGCATCCAGCTGGTGTGCGGCCTCAGTTCCTCTTCTCTTGGACTTGGCAGTGGAAACCCCTGAGCACGGGGAGCCTGGAGCAAGCGTAGGTAATATGGGTCTTGATAACTGGCCCAGACTCACGCTGTGAATGAAGAAAACTTCATTATAGCCTGGTGCGGTGGCACACACCTTTAATCTCAGCCTAGGAAGGGCGGCAGAAACTAGGAATTGCTTGAGTTGCTGGGTTTGATACCTGCTTGGGGCAATATAGTGAGACCTAGTCCCCAAAAATAAGTGGGTGTGGTGACGTGCACCTGTAAGCGACAGCCTATGGAGTCATGGCTGGGACCGGGGACCATAGTTTTAGTCCCACCTGGGGCAACATAGTGAGACCTAGTCCCAAAAAATAACTGGACGTGGTGGCGTGCACCTGTAAGCGACAGCCTATGGAGTCATGGCTGGGACTGTGGATCATGATTTTAGTCCCACAGAAACCAAATGGTTTCACTAATATATGGTCAACCAAATGAAACTGCACAAGGGGAGAATGGGGACCAGCTGGAGCGGGTGGGAAGGGGAGGTGGTGGGTGACCCCCAGGGACTGAAATGATGTGAAATATATATAAATAAATAAATTAAAAAAAATGATTTTAGTCCCACCTGGGGCAACCTAGTCCCCAAAAGTAGCTGGGTGTGGTGGTGCACGCCTGTAATCCCAGCTACCTGGGAGGCTGAGGCTGGGGATTGCTGGAGTCTGGGATACCACGGGCAATGTGAGCCTGCGGTTCCACGGGCAACAAAGTGAGATCTAGTCTCAAAAAAAGAAAAAAAACCTTCACCTCATCACCTTCTCTGGCTTCAGGACACTGGAGATGGACTGGCGTGTCCCATCCCCAAGAGTGGCGGCCCCATTCCTCCAACATTAACCCTTAGAAATGTCCTCTCAGAGACTGCAGCAAGTTCATGAGTCAATCTCTGTCCCCAGGTTTGTCACAGGAGCTAGTGCGTGGCCTCATCTGATTTTTCCTCAGCTGCTTCTTCCTCCCCTTGTTCAACTTGCTGTTAGTCATTCTCTGACATTGTATCAAGCTTCTAAGACTTGGTCAACTCGCTGCATGGCTCATGCTCACATCCAGTCTCAGGCTCTCAGGCTGAGTTCAGGCTCTCGTTCCTCCTTCCTCACTTGCCTGCGCTCGGCTCCTTATAGTATGAAGTCCACAGCGGGTACCTTGTTGCTTGCTCGGTCAACTTGGCTAGGGGCTGGCGCACTCCCTCTGGAGCACCCTCAGGATCCCGGCATCTGTTGGAACAGACGAACCCAAGTGACTCCATTCTGTTTAGAATTCCGTTTTGAGAATGGTGTCCTCACCCTGCCCTCTGTGGAAAGGACCCACCACGGCCTGCTGGTCCCACATCCTGTTTCTGCCTCCCCTGATTCCTGGTTGCTCCTGACAACCGTCTTGTCCCCCTGATGGAGGATGGATTCCAGCATTGTCTCCTTGATGGAAGATGGACACTGGTGTTGACTATGTGATGGAGGATGGACACCAGCATTGTCCCCCTGATGGAGGATGAATGCCAGCATTGGCCCCTGATGGAGGATGGACGCCAGCATTGGCCCCTGATGGAGGATGGACACTGGCATTATCCACCTGATGGAGGATGGACGCCAACACTGTCCCCCTGATAGATGAAGGATGTTAGCATTATTGGAAACTGTAGTTATGAGAATGCATCCTCCACATGCTTGCTTGCTTCACAGTGGGTGGTGGGGGTGGTGTTGCCCCATACATGTTGTAACAGAGACTGCTCCGGGTCTCTCTTGCCACCTTGGCTTGGGGACACTGGTGCCCCAGCTTCTTGCCAAAAAACCTGCTGCTTTTGAACCGCAACTGGAGTCCTGGCGTCTTTCTGAGTGGCACATGAGTCACAATAGCTTCCAAAGCCGCCCCTCCCCCACCAGCCAGGCCACCATCATCTCAGAGACGTCGTAGATCACAGAGGTGCTGCATTTCTGAGCAAAGCGAAAGCCATGCAGGTGGAAAGCAGGTGGCTGCTGTCACGTGGTACGATGGCTCTGTGAGGCTTCCCTGGGGAACTCTCTGTCCACCTTCTCTAGGTGGCAGAGGCCATGACGGAGCCCTGGACAGCTGATGCTCTCCCTTGCTCAGCGGTCACACACAGTCAGAGGGGACAGGAAGGGGCCTGTGTGGGCTGGAGGATGAATGAGGATAGGCGCGTGGGTCCAGGGCTTGATGGCCCCCTGCCCTCTGGCCGAGCAGGTGATGGTGCTGGCCCTGGTCCCCAGAGCCTGCCAGGCTGCCCTGGCCCTACTAGTCACAGATAACCATGACAGCAGCCAGACCCCAAAATCCTCTGGCCAGAGCTGCCAAGGAGCTAGAGAGGCCACTCCGAGGAGGCGTGCATGGCCTGGCCAGGAGGGTTCCTGTTCCCTGCAGTGCCGTGAGCTGATCGCTTGCAAAGGGCATGGATCTCTTGGCTTCGTGGCCTTTTCCGAGTGCAGCTGTTCATCACTCCTGAGTTTTCCAGACACGTTTCTTCTGAAGGTTCCCAGGTTCCTCCCTCCGGTGGGTGGATGTGTGTAAACAGGGCTGGGGCAGCGCCGAGGAAGTGGAGCCTCCGATAGCGCCCGAAATAGCCCCAGCCCAGGACACCCTGCATGGCTTATGCCCTGACCGTTTCCCGCTCCCCAGGGACATGGGGTCCAAATGTCCCACCCCCTTCCCCTGTCTTCAGCCAGGACCAGGCAGTAAGTGGATGGTGGGAGAGAGCCCGCTGCTGCAGCTGGAGCTCCCACAGCTGTGAAGCTGAACTTGGGTTAAAAGGGCAGAAGCCTCCAACTAGCAACATAGGGGAAAAATAACTCTTAAAATATGGCTTCTGCACCCAGCTTTCTTACCAGATCCTTCTCACCCGCGTGTGGCAGTTGCCACTCAAATGCAGGGGAACAACAGGGTTTTATCTACAAGAAAATTAACCAGGAAAATCAAAGTTTTTAAAGCCACAAGTGGCAGTTATCTTACCCCCGTCACCCTTTTCAGTCCCAGAGGTCCCAAAGACACATGTCCAAGATGGTGCCTTTTGCCCCTCCCAGCCTGAGGCAGGCACTCTGCCAAGTCCAGTCTTCCTCTGGCGTCTTTGCTCCTTCTCTCTCCAGAGTTCCAAGCTGCTCCACTTCTCCAAGTCTCTTCAGACTTCTTCCACAATTGCTGATGCACAAATCAGCTTTCCCCATCCCTGGCCATCTCCAGGGACCAGCTCACTATGCCGCCTTGCTGCGGTGCCACACTCTCCATACCAGCCACTCTTCTGCTGGCCACCATGGCTCCTTGGCCACCTCCAGCTCATTCTTCCAGGGGGCTTCCCCTGGCCAGACCATGTGGGCCTGTTCTCTCAGTTTTCCATTCTCATCTCCTTCTTTTCCTTTATTTTTGCTTCTTCCTTTTATCTCCACCCTCTCTTCCCGCTTCCCATTTTCTCTCGCTGTTCTCTCAGACCCCACCCACCAGGGCATTTTGGCACCAATTTAATTTCCAACTGTGTCACTGCCCTGGATCAAAGTCATGTGGAGACACTCAGGGCCTCATGCCACCAGCAGGAAACAGTCTTTGGAGTCTGTGTAAGTAAGGCAGCTGGGGCTGTTGGGGCTGGACCCTAGACAGGTGCTGGAGTGAGTGTCCATCAGGTCCATCCGGCTTTGCTCAGACACACCCACCCCCAGGACGGGCTGCAGCAAAGCCACCATTGCAGACCATACCAGGGGGAAGCTCCACCCGTCACCACATGGCCAGCTTTGCACCCATCAGAATGGCACCCATCCAAATACTTCACACGCCTAAAGCAGACCTGAGTGGGGACTGTCTCCACCTTTCGCATGTGTAAGTGCCCCTCAGCAGGGCAGCATGGCCCTGGAGTCCAAGTGCTTCTTGGGTGTACGTTCTCAGGGCTGACAGCCTATTAAACTTCCAGATAAATGTGTGTATTTTGCTTCAACGAGGTCACTTTCATCCTGAGAAGACACAGCTCACCCCAGGATGCATGTCTACTTATCTTGATCATCAACGTCCTGTCATCAGCATGTCTGCTTGCCTTTATCATCAATGTCCTATCATCACCTTATTGAAGATGCAGCCGGTGTTTCTCCTTTTTGATGTAACTGAAAAATGAATAGACTATTTTTGGAGCAGTTTTAGATTCACAGTCGGTTGTGCATAGATGCAGAGTGTCTTCTTTCATCTCTTGCCCCATCCTTGCCTCGCCTCCCCACCACCATCATCCCCAACCAGCACGGCATGTTTGTTATGGTCAAGGAGCCTATAGTTCTGTGTCATTGCTGTGACTTGCGGGCTGCTCAACAAAACACAAGGACTCTGACTGAAGTTCAAAGCTGCAGGTTTATTACTGGGGCACCAGGGCCTCCAAGCCAGCTCTGCAAGAGAGACCCCGAGCAGTCTCTGTGACAACTTCCATTGCCCCCCATTGTAAAGCAGGCAAGCGGGTGTAAGAAATATCTCCATAACTACAGGACAGGTTCCTATGTTCCCATAATGGTGCGACACATTCCCATAACCGCAGGATGCGTTCCTATAACTACGGTTCCAATAATGCTGGCATCTATCATCCATCAGGAGGACAAGATGATTGTCAGGAACAACCAGGAATAAGGGGAGGCAGAAACAGGATGTGGGGCCAGCCAGCAGGTGGGTCCTTTCCACCCAGGGCAGGGAGAGGACACTGGTGTCACAAAATGGAGTCCCTTTGATTAGTCTGTTCCCAACAGTCTTTATCACCCCAAGTCCTCAGCTCACCACAGGGTTCACCCCTGCTGTTGTACGTGATAAGGGCTTGAATGAATGCATGACATAAATGGAGAATGCCCTGCACCCATGGGGTATGGCTCAAGGTCCCAGCCCACTCATACCACAGACAGTCATGTCACTGCCCTGAATGCCCTCTGCTCCCCCCTGTCTAGCACTGTCCTCCACTGACATGACCTGGCCTTTTCCAGATGCCAGACAGTGGGCACTGGTGATGCTGGTGCCACTTAATATGTGCATTCAAGGCTGCAGGGGCTTTTATTTGCAGCACCAGCACCCTGTCATCTGGATCCACAGCTTATTTAACTGCACACCTGCTCCACTCAACGTGGTGGCTTCCAAGTGTAGACAAGTAGGAGTTAAGCTGCCTCAAGCCTCCAGCGCAGTTTTTGTGCGGACATGAGCTTTCGATTCCCCTTGGGTAAGTCACCTGCCAAGGAGGCCGACTGTCTGTCCAGCTTTGGAAACAAAGGGCTTCGCTGTCTCTAGGCTGGCTGTCCCTTTCCGCACCCCGTCACCGGTAGCTAAGAGCTCTTGGCTCCCAGGTCCTCGCACTTGGTGTCGTGCTTGGGGCTTGGTGGTTCGTGTGAATGTGCAGGGACCAGAGGCTCAGCTCAGTGATATTGGGGCACATTTCTAGCTCTGCCTCTGGATGGGGCAGTTCAATTATTTTCTTTTTTCTTTATATATATTATATAAGTATGTATATTATATATAAGTATATATATTTATATTATATATACTTATTTTTTTTGCATTGTTGTGTTCCCAGAGTTCTCCTACCACCATATCACCCGTGAACCATCATCTTGATGTTTTGACTTTTTCTTTTCTTTCTTTCTTTTTTTTTTTTTGAGACTAGGTCTTGGTATTTTTGCCCATGGAACCACAGGTTCACGTTGCCTGGGGTACCACAGACTCATGCAATCCCCAGTCTCAGCTTCTCAGGTAGCTGGGATTACAGGCGCGCACCACCACGCCTAACTATTTTTTTGGAACTAGTCACTATGGGCCCTAAGTGGGACTCAAGCCGTGTTCCCTGGCTCCTGCCGCTTCATAGACTTAAGCTTACAAGCACGAGCCACCGTGCCCAGCCAGTTTTGACTTTTTCTCGACCTTTTGTTTTCCCTGACATCCCACTTACAAGTGAGACCATCCAGTTTTTGTCTTTTTCTTTCTGGCTTATTTCCACTAGTGTGATTCCTTCCAGCTCCATCCATATTATCACAAATGCCTTGTAGTTGTCTTTTTTGGTTGCTGAATAATGTTAGGGGTCCTGTGTGGAATGAAGAAGAAATTGAGATGGAAGAGATTGATGGCGATCTGTGAGGCCAGCCCACAGCACAGGGATCCTGGGAAGCATGTCCAGGTCCCACTTTAATGAAGTTGTGAAGCCCCTTATAGACTCCTAGCGAGGAGATGTTACAATGATGTCATGAGGAAGCAGCAAAGTGTATGGGACGTGCTTGTGCTGCTTGCAGGGCGTGCGTTTAGGCTTGAGGGTCCATGCATTTGCAGGGCGCGAGGGCCATGGCTGACAAGGACAGGCAGGTGTGGAGGTGGAGCTGCAGGTGTGGAGGTGGCGGTGCAGGTGCCCAGCCCTCTGGTCCCTGTGTGCCCGCAGAGGCCGCCCAGGGCTGCTCGAGGTGCGGGGCATCCAGACTGTCTTCTCTTTATCCTTCAGAAGTGGCACCGGCACTGCCAGGGCTGAGGCTGCGGCCTCCCAGGCCTGAGAGTGAGGAGGAACGGTCAGCTGAGAATCTCCCTGTGGGTTCCAGTTGTGCCCAGTGTGGGGCCTGCAGGGCCACGTCTTGGCTCCAGGGACAACCCATCCACTCGCAAGTGCGTCAATGCCCTCACCCACCCTGGCAACCGTCTTGAGACCCGCCTTTGGCATCTTGAGCTGTGAACGTGGCGTGTTTTTACCCAGCACGGAACAGCGAGTGTGGCTGCACTGGTCACCTGGTTACAGAGACGCACGTGGAGGCTGCTAAAGAAAAGGGAAGAAGATGATCTTAGGAGTGACCAGCCCGGCCACAGCGCCACTCAGCCAGGCTGAGTGGGGAAGGCCCCCAAGGAGGGGCTCGCAGAGACCAGCGTCCCCGCACCTGCGAGTGTGGAAGTGAAAGCAGCTGCTGGGCGCGCTCACCGGGACCCCAAGAACAGAGCCGCGGGGGGCCCGAGTGACACTGGGTGATGGGGTGAGAGGCGCCCTGTTTCCTTTCACCGGGGCCTTTTCCTGTCATGATGGGGGAAGGGGATCCTGGTGAAGATGTGGGGGCCTACAGGGGTACCCCACCAGTCTGATGGGCGAACTTGAGGAGGCTACTTGAGGGGCTTTCATGCAAGGCGCCTTTGGGCCCATGTTCAGTCTCCTCCCAGCACATGGCGGCGGAGGCTCCACTCAGGAGCTGACTGTGCAGCTAGATCTCGGGCAGGCGGGCACAGGGCTGGGCAGGCGGGCACACGGCTGGGCAGGCGGGCACATGGCTGGACAGCCTGGCACCCAGGGTGGCAGCTGCAGCTCCAGGCTTTGCTGTGGCAGCGACATAGCAGATCTGCTTTCTCATCGAGGGAGACGGGGACCCTGGTTGGCCTTGCACGAGGACAGTGGGCTTGGCAAGGTCCTCGTGGTCTCAGCGTCCAGTCTGTCTTTGTCATCCACAGAAACTGTTTTCTGCCGCAGCTCCCAGGCTGACCTAACAAATCAGCTCAATTCCAACCAGACTCCACTTGGGTCCGAGAGGGCAGATACCACCACAGGCAGATATGCTGACCATAGTCTTAAACCAGAGAAGCAGGTTGCAAGTCGCCATCGACTTTACACCTTTCTGGAAGGCTTGGGGGGGGATGGAGGGAACCTCGCAAGAGGCTTCCCTGGGCATCCGGTGCTTCTTCAGTAGCAAGCTCAGTGTTGGCTGGGCGCGGGAAAGTGAGGAGGGATGAAAGGGACTGAAAGTAAGTATGAAATATTTAGCCAGTTTATTAGGTTTTTGAAAGCTTTTTATACAGAGAAGGGCTTACAACATGTCAGAGAATGGCTTACAATGTGTTTAACAAGGGGAGGAAGAAGCAGCTTAGGAAAAATTAGATTAGCTGGAACACTAGCTTTCTTGGAACACGTGGCATCAGGGGATTTATCTATTAACTTTACTTTTTAGAAAATGTTTTTAGGGGCTACTATAGGAGGAATGGGAATGCCACCGGCTGGGGGAAGGACTATGCTAATTTTGTTTTGAGTTGAAGTTACATAAGGTAGCGTGTGAAGGTTTCTTCATCCACAGCAGGAGTTTGGCTGGGTACTGCGGCTCCGTTAGACACACCTCACAGCACCTGCGGCTGGCAGACAGGATGCTGGCACAAAAAGGCCCCAGTCTCAGTGGGCTGTCCATGCTGGGTCAGGCGGGATGTCGTTGTGGAGTCATCTAGAATTTCTGCTCGAAAATCAGCTCAAGGAAAGTCCATTTCTTTCTTT